>PVIH01000285.1:0-55780 GCA_004025045.1 Sigmodon hispidus
TCCTCACCTCTGGTCAGGGTTCGAATCCGCCCCTCAGGGACCCCTGCAGTTAGTTCGCTCAGTTCACTCAGTTCAGGGTCGCAGTAGGGCTCCTAGTAGATTCCCTGAGCAGCAGGAGCTGCGGGTGTGGCCAGGTGCAGAGTTCAGCTGCCCCTGCTCCAGAGTGCGCTGGGACGCCGCAGAGAGCACAGGTCCCGGTGGAGGAACCGCAAGGTCTTTTTTTCTATGTATCGCCCTGCTCTCTTCCCAATCCCTCCCAGTCAGCCTTCAGCCTCTCTCCACCCCATCCCCCAAAAGGGCAAGAGGTCCTAAGTTAGGTGTGCTCAGCATGCTGCATCTACTCCAAGAAAGTCCAGGTTCCTTATCCCAATGTCAAAACTGGGTTAGGCATTTCTCTCCAGGAAATGGGCTCCAAGGTACCAGCCCACACACAGGAGCACAGTCTGATTCCACCCCTAAAGGTTCCACATACTGCCCACACAAATCAACAGTCACCCATCCTTGGAGGTCCTAGCTCCTTTTCCCTATGGCTGCCCAGGGGCTGTTCATGATTCAGTGAACTCTTCTGAGCTCTATCCAACCATTTTTGTGGGACTTCCCATAATCCCCATCCCCTTGCTCATATAGACTCTCCTCCTCACCCCCCTCTCAGCTGGACTGGGAGCTCAGCCCAGTGCTCACCCATGGATCTCTGTCGACACACTCTAACACAATGGATACAAAACCAGAATCCATCTTTCTGCTGCATACAAAAAGCACACCTCAACTTCAAAGACAGACACAGGCTCAGAGTAAAGAGTTGGGAAAAGTCTTTCTAATCAAAGGGTCCTAAGAAACAAGCTGGTGTAGCCATCCTAATATCTAACAGACACTTCTAACAATGAAAAAATACCTGTGGAAGGAACACAGCCTGGCCAGCCTAACTTAGTCTTTTGGCCTCCAAAATTTTAAAGGTGTAAGTTTTAAGTCATTTAATATGTATTACTTGATTACAAAAACAATAAGAGCAAAAATAGTAAATTACACATCATCAAAATTAATGTTAAAAAATAAGAAGTCAAGCTATAGACTGGGACAAAACAGTTAACTTTATGTGCCTATCTTTAAAATTACCTACAAAGCATAGACAAATCATATAACTCAATATAATAACAAAATATTAAAACTAAGATAAAAATGGTAATGTTTTATAAGATTAAATAATTGTGTGTCCATAAACATAACAATTAAAAATCCAATAAAATTTTGTAGCCCTACTACTTAAATAGTAGTTCAAATTACAAAGAGGTTAAGGTCTCAGTAGTAGACTATCTGCCTGGCATGCATAAGTCCCTGGATTTAATATCCAGAATGATGAAACATAAGGATGAGGACATAGTTATATTGACAGAGTATTTATTCAGCCTACCCAAAACGCTGAGCTCAATCCCCAGCACTACATGCATGCAGTATGTCAGCTCACATCTGTAATTCTAGCACTGAAAAGACATAAGCAAGAGAACCAGATGTTCAAGGTCACCCTCAGTAAAGAGGCCACCTGAAACACTGTCTCAAAAAAGAAAATCTTAATACCAACTCCTGACAAGTAGCAGAACAAATGAGACCCTTATGTGATGCCTTACAGTTGTATGAAATGGTACTTACAGAAAACAGTTTTTTGATTTACTGTGAGGTTAAATGCATGCTTACCTGTAGCCTAGAAATCATATTTTATTATTTACTTATTATTTACCTTATTTTAAAAGAGAAGATTTGGGATTGATGATATGGTTCAGTGGTACAGCACTTTTCTAGTATGTGCAATTTCCAACACTGCAAACAATAAATGAACAACAAAAATTGAGATGAAACCATGCCTGAACAGTCATGGAAACAAATATTCACAGTCACTTTATTCATAAAAGCCCCAAATTATAAATACTTCAATATATTAATCAGAGAGTGAGCAGACAGAAAATGTGATCTATCTACACTATTAAATATTACTCATCAATAAAGAGAAACCATCTACTTACATATGCAATAGCATAAGTGAATCTCAAAAACACTGTGCCAATTTTTAAGATTCAGACACACAGATGTATATAATGCATAATTCCAGTTCAAGGAATGAAGAAACTCACAATGACAGAAAGTAGAGCATGGGTGCCTGAAACTGCAGAGTGGCAGAGTGATGGAGAATTGGCTGCAAAAGATGAAAAGAAAACATCTTTGCAGGAATAGAAGTGCTTTGTGTCTTCACCATGATGGTTGTCACAGTAGCATATGCATTTGGATTCATGTAAGAACAAAAACTGTTATCTTTAGACTTTATTTGTTTATATTATATGTACGCATGCACTTGAGTGTGTGTATGTACACCAAGTGCATGCCGGTGTCCACAGATGCCAAAAGAGGGTGTTAGATACTCTGAAATTGAAGTTGCAAGGAAGTGATATGGCTGCTAACTGAAGTTGTTAGTAAGCTGTAAGCCACTTGACATGAGTACTGGGAACAGAGCCCCTATTTATTTTAAATACAGCTAGTAATAACAAACCATAAACGGCTGGTAATATGGTTAGTTACTGGTGGAACAATTCTATAGCATAATAGAGGTACTGGGTTCAACACCCAGCAATCAAATTAAATTAAATTTTAAAATTAAAAACAAAATGTTAGGCATTGGAGCCAATGAGTTTAACAATCATCAGATTGGGATATAGTCTCAGTTACAGCAGAAAAAGTATCCAGCAGGTCTGGGTGTCCAATAACTCACTATTTCTAGGAGAAATTACCTATAGAATGAGTTACAAAGTCTGGAGAAATGACTAAACTGTTAAGTGTCTATACTGTTCTTGCAGAAACCAAGGTTTAGTTCCTAGTTGCCACATGGCAGTTCCAAACATCTGTACCTCTAGTTCCAGGAGATCTGGGGACCTTTTCTGGCTTCCAGTCGTACCATGTGCATAGACATACATGTAGGTCAAGCACTCAGATACATAGATAAAAGTATGTTGTTATAAATGCTGTTTTTAAAATATCAGTAACAGTAGTGGAGTGGACTGTGACTTTGTTGATGGAGCAAATGGCATGGGTATTCTACTTTGTTCAATATTTGACAAAATTTTTCTAATGCAAGTTGTTAGCAGAAGTTAATGAGGAAGTCAATACTACCTATTTGGAAGAAAAAAAAATAGCTTGTACACAGGACATTTTTGTACCTTATACATTAGAGGATGGAACTGATTGAACATAATGAGAATGCCACCTAGAGATATTGTCGACAAGAAAGAGCTTTCTAGAATGGCTTAAATGGTACTGATTGCACAGCAAATAAATAAATAAAAGAACACAGTCTTGTCATAGCCATAGGGATTCTCCACCTACTGTAGCATTACCCTTTTAAAAATGGACAGCCTTGGGTTGGAAAATGCTCCCGACTGATTCGGCAGTAAGTAACTGCAGAAATAAATTACTTCTTATTGGTGTTTATCTGCACTTGCTCAAGGCAATGTTGATGCTCTAACTTCCATGGACAGCAGAAGAATTTCTATATAAGTTACACAGTGTGAAGTGTGACATGCATTAATATTAGTCAGACCAGGCACAGTAACTCGTGTCTGCAATGCCAACACTGGAGAAGCTGAGGAAGAGACATTGCCAAGAATCTGAGACCAGCCAGACTACAGAGTAAGGTCTTGTCTCAAAATTAACAGGAAAAACAGAAAAATGAAAAATAGAGAAACAGAAAAATGAAAGATAGAGAAGTTGCCCCTTGTGGTAGTGTTATGTCCATATACTTGTGGCTTTATATGGCTTTCCTGGCTAAAGGCTAGCCAAGCTACTGTTTTGATGGAGCAACAGTATGCAAGGTATTTCCAGGACTGGTGGTACATGCCTTTAATCCCAGCACCTGAAAGACAGAGGCACATGGATCTCTGTTGAGCTCAAGGTCAGGCTAGTCTAAATAGTGAGTGAGACCTTGTCTCAAAAATGCGAAACCAAACACACAAAAGACCTAAGTTATTAACTGGGAGAGTAGTCACACTTCTGTAATTCCATTCTTAGGGTGCTAAGGCAAGTTTGCCAAAATGTAGAAACAATGCCCTCCCCTAAAAATGCTCAAGGTAATATCTTACTCCATTCCAATCTAATGACATTCCACACTACCCTTTATTCAATGGCTTCCTGCTGACCTCTCCTAACCCACCAGTGTAGAGGAGGACAAAGGCATGCTTTCATCATTCCTTTCTTGGTTTAACTGGCTTTATGCACTCATGCATTTTCCCATTTAACTAAAAAAAGAAGAAACAAATACTGTTTAAATTAAGAGAACTAACATGGAAGGTGCTCAGGATGGCTCTATGACATATGTGAGACTAAGCTCTTCCAAAGATGTTATAATCTATCCTACAGAACTTGCAAGTGCATTGTTCTTCTCACTGTAGTGGACTGTGTAGGGTAGATTGTGGTAAGGATAACCAAATGAGGAGAGTATCCTGCATTATCTGGGTAAGTTCAGAAGACTATGTAGGAGCATGAGAAACAGAATGAGAGGGTAGGAGTGGAGGTTTCCACCTATAATCCCAGCACATTGGAAACTAAGCAAGATGTTTCATGGGATAAAGGCTGATGCAAACTACTTTTGGAGAACCGCTCTAAAAGGAAGAAGGGAGAAAATGAGTTTGTGAAGGTGTTAGTAGTCTTCCTAGAAGATGAAGCCTCTAACCTCTAATGGAACACAGGCTCTGTTAATAGTTTGCTTTTAGTCTAACACCTGGTTAGAACTTCTGGGTACAAGGAGTATAGGGTCACATATTTGTCTCATTTTAAGTCATAAATTTGTTATAGCAAAACAAATACCAAAGGAATCCTGGATTCTACAATGACTAGACCATTATCTATGCATTTATGTTCTAATAATTAAAATCCCATACAAAATCAACACCTCCCATGCTCTTTCCAAACCCCAATCTGATTGCTACTTCTCCTCACTTTCTAGTCTTGGTATTTGTGGGAGGTGGAGGGCCAGAGAACAGCTCAGTAAGCACACAATCCATATCAATTTACAAATTGATAAAGTCAAGATGAAAATGCAATAATCTGAATGAAATCTGTCCCCCCAAGACTCACCTGCCTTAAGTGGGGCCCTAGAATCATATTGGAGGATAAAGCCTGGTGAGCTGTGGTTGATTCATAGGTACATCCATGGAAAAATTAAATAGACCTTCTTCTCATGGGATCCCAATAATTTGCTGCAAGTAGAAAGCCACTCTGTGGCCTCTGGTGTTACCCTGTAATTTCTCCTGTTCCCTTGTGGCCTCCTGTTTTACCATGTGATCTCCTCTCCTATAGGATCATCTGATATGATGAATTCCACTCAGGAAAGAAGGGTCTCACTAGGAGCCAAATTGATAGAAATTGTCAATCTTGGACTTTCAGCCTCCCAGAGTCTAAGCTAAGTAAATGTTCTTTTTATAATAAATAGTTCCAAGTTTCAGATATTTTGTTAGAACAATAAAAACTAGAGTAATCTCCAAACAGATAGCCTACTTCATCTCCTCAATTGTTCTCCCAAGTCTTTTCCTTGCCCTACTTTGGCCACTGAGAAGTAGTGTTCATTTATCTTGAGTGGGCCTATAGTGACATGTATTCTTGCACCCTTTATTAAGGTCTCACTCTCTACCATCAACCCTAAGGTAACTCCCCTTTCCACAAAACCCACTGTCTCCTATTTATTAACAAGAAGTTGGTCATTGCACAGATAAACTAGCTAACCTTTCTTGTGAAGTTCAGCACACTTTGGGTGGCATTCTAATAGGATGCAGAGCAGTCTTCTAGAGTACCAGTCTAATATGGCTAGTAGGATTGGTCATTCAGACAGTAGCAAGAAAAGGATGGGAAAATTAACTGAGTGTTGCTCTAAAACAGAAGCATTATATACCATTTTGTCTTTAAATGGTCCCTTGGGGGACTGTTTTCTCTTTCTAGATGAAGAAACCAAGCAATGAGAGTTAAATAACTTGCCCAAATTGAACTAGTATAACACATGGATAGGCCTGAACTCAGCTCCTTCCAAAGTTTACTTATAGCTAAAGAACAAGGAAATGAAAAACTGCGCCACCCTCTTGTGGGAGAATCCTAAGATTCCCATAGCCCCAGGGTTGGACTCTTTGATGCTGTAGCCACCTGCAACTCATTTCAACCCTGTGGAATGCTGAACTCCAGAAATATTTCTACTGTGCCATCACAGGATAAACCCCTTGCCCCGAATCAGAGGTTACTTACAAATGAAGAAGGGCTATTTATACGTTTTTCCTTTTGTGGTTTCCAGGACAAATAGAAGGCATGGAAGGGTGGGGCAAAATGATTCCGGATGTGTTAGAGAAACCCTGAGGTCAACGAGAAGATGACATCCTGTCTTTTCTTTATTTATCCCAGAGAGACACCAAAAAGAAAATATACCACTGTTTCTAACCCAGAGTTCTCAGTGAAGGTAAAAAGAATCACAAGTCAACTATGCCTGAAAATCAGTTTTGAAAAGGTGGCTCGACAAAAGTTTGAACACACAGTTCTGTGTTGCTTCACAAGCTGGGCTCAGACAACTTTACTGTAATTGGCATATTGTATTCACATCCCAGGAGCCTAATTTCATGAGGTTGGGGCAGCGGCAATTAAGAATTCTGAGTTCTGGAGAGTGGCTTGTTTTCAGCCCCCTTACATCCTAGGACCAGCTGAGACGCCAGACCAAGCCACTTTTGCATGTTACTTTTGTATGTCCAGCTAATACTGCCCAACCTGTTACTGATTTGGGGTTAAAATAACTCACAATGGAGACTTTCAGCAGTCTCTGAAAGCTCTGAAATAATGATGTGCTGAGGATAAAGACACACCATTTATTTTATTCTTCTCTCCAACCGAGAATGAAAAGGAAGAAAAAGAAACAGTTATTCAGAGGCAAAGATAAGAAAAGGGCTCTTTTTAATACAATTACAATTTCAAAGGCTTTGCCAAGAAAATACTTTCAGCTGCCAACTCAGCGATTTTCCAAAGACTTCCTAACACAGAAAAAAGGATTAATGGGAACAAAATTATCAGGCGAAACTTGACTATAGCTTACATAAGAGCAGGCAGCATATAACATATTATTGCTTTCTATTCTTTGCTTGCCTTAGAGGCCCCTAAAATCTGACCAGGCTTCCCAATACTGTGACCTTATGAATACCAAATATGTTCCACAATAATAGCATCAAGTTTTTCTGGGCTTTGCTCACCACAGCCATTACCATGGTCTTGAACACATACACTGGGTCCAAATTTGCACATAATACAATCTGTAGAAGCTAAGGAAAAAAGTCTCCAGAATAGAGAAAAGGCACAGAGTGAGAATGAGAAACAATCCCAGTGTGGCTTCCTCACCCCACCATCAGTCCTGACCTCCTCCTAGATCTGTGTTTATACAAGCAAGGGAAGCTGGTGACCCGCCCTGAGCCACTGTTTTAATGTGACTGCTTGGTTTTCCTTGGAGATTTTAATTTCAGGGGTTAAAAAGATTTATGTAGGAGTGATTGGTGAGCATTTTTCATTGTGAAATGCACATGAATTTTGGGAAATGGCCATGGGAAAAATAAGAGTCTATTCCTGAGCTTATATCAATTTTCAATTTATTTCAGAGTCATTTATCCAGTTTTGGCATTATTTATGTTTTTAATTCTTCTCTTTTTTGCTCATTACCTTTTTGGCCATTCTATGTTTTCAGAACATTCCTAAGAGTACACAGAGGAATGCAACCCACTTCTTTGAAGATGCACAAAAATTAAAATTCATTCCTTCTTTGTGTCAGTTCAACAATATGTGCTATTTTGTTGTTTTTGTGGGGGATTAGGGTGTTTGCTTGTTCTGTGGGGTTTTTTGTTTCTTTGTTTTTTGGTTTTTTTTTTAATAAAGTTTCTCTGTGTAACAGGCCTGGAACTCTTTGAAGACCAGACTGGCCTTGAACCCACAGAGATCTGACTGCCTCAGCCTCCTGAGTGCTGGGATTAAAGGTTGCACCACCACTGCCCAGCGTGCTGATGAGTTTTATGTCAAAGAGGCACAGCTAAAGTCATCTGAGAGGAGAGGAACTTTCATCAGAGTTTACTGAGCATTTTCTTAGTTGGTGATAGGGAACCAGCCCATTGGCAGTTGAATGAAAATGTTTCCTATGAACTCGTAGGAGAGGCACAGTTAGAAGGTGTGGCCTTGTTGGAGGAAGTGTGTCACTGGGGACAGGCTTTGAAGTTTCAAGCCAGGTCAATGTCACTCTCTCTCTTCCTGCTGCCCTCAGATCTAGATGTAGAACTCTTACCTACTTCTCCAGCACCACATCTGCCTGCATGCTGCCATACTTCCCACCATGATGACAATGAACTAAACCTCTGAAAGCCATCCTTGGCTAAATGTTTCTTCTTTATAAGAGTTGCTAATGATTATAGTGTCCCTTCACAGTAATAGTAACTCTGACTAACACAGGAGTTTGCAATCCCTGGACAGGTTCTATAAGAAAAGAGACTGAGAAAAGCTTAAGAAACAAGCTAGTAAGTAGCACCACACCATGTCTTCTGTCTGTATCTTTTCCTGCCTTCAGGTTCCTGTCCTGTCCTTACTTCCTTTGATGACGAATAGTGATATGGAAATATAAGTCAAATAAATCCTTTCTTTTACAAGTTGCTTTGGTCATGGTGTTTCACCACAAAAATACCCTGACTATGACAGAAACTGGTACCAGGATTGTGGGGTATTGCTGTGACATTCCAGACCATGTTGTTATGGAGAAGATTGTAAAAAAGACTTTGGAAATTTAGAATAGGGTTAGGGTTAGGGTTAGAACCACTAAAGTAAAACCTTTGGCCTGTCCAAAGCAAAATCAGAGGTGAGGGAACCTCAGCTCCTGGGCTACCAAATGGTGAATACCTCTCCAGGGGGCCAGGTTCACTCCCAGAGTCCACATCTCAAACTCTCAGCTAGCTGACTGGCCTTAGGACAAAACTGGGAGGGTCCTTCCCCAGCGATTCCAAGCAGAAAGGACCACTTTGAGCCTGGCCCCACCTAGAGGGCGCACTGTTTCACCATAGACAAACAGACAGACAGCTTTGAAGTGCAGACCTGTGTCCAGAGCAAAATGAGAAATGGTGCAGACCCCTTGTTCAGAGCAGACAGGAGACACTCAAGCCCTCTAACCATATCTGACTAAGAGCTGACTAAGTGTGAAAAATTCAAGCAATGGGTAGATGCCAGTGCAAGAATACATATAACAATATAAAGATCAACAAGGAAGCACCAAAAAAAAATGATAGCTCTATAACCCAAGCCCTTAACAGAGCAATGAAGAGGAAACAGAAGGAAACAACTGCAAGAACATCAGCCACTCAACTTCATTTGGAATAACAGGAAAGCCAGGATTGCCAAAACAATTTTGTTCAACAAAAGAACCTCAGGAGGCATGACCCTCCTTGACTTCAAGTTATGCTATAGAGCTACAGTAATAAGAACAGCCTGGTACTGGCATAAAAACAGACTTGTGGATCAATGGAATCAAATTGAAGTTCCTGATATTAACTCAAAAACCTATTAACACCTGATCTTTGACAAAGAAGCCCAAAATGCTCAGTGGAATAAGACAGTATATTTAACAATGTTGGCTAAGTGTTGGCTTAGATGTATGGCTGTGTGTAGAAAAATGCAAATAGATCCAAGTCTATTACCCTGCACAAAACTCAAATCCAAGTGGATCAAAGACCCCAACATAAACCCAGCCACACTGAATTTGATAGAAAAGAAAATGAGAAATACCCTCTAATGCATTGGCACAGGTGACCACTTCCTAAATATAACACCAGTAGCACAGACACTAAGAACAACAATCAATAAGTGGGGTCTCCTGAAACAGAGAAGCTTCTGTAAAACCAAGACACAGGCAATAAGACAAAAAGACAGCCTACAGATTTTAACCAATCCTACAAGTGTCAGAGGACTGATCTCTAAAATATATAGAAAACTCAAGAAACTAGAGTCCAATGCCTTAAATAACCCAATTAAAAAATGGGGTACAGAATTAAAAAGGAAATTCTAAGCAGAAGAATTATGAATGGCTGAAAGGCGCTTGAAAAAGTGCTCAACATCTTTAGCCATCAGAGAAACGCAAAACAAAACAACTTTGAGATACCACCTAACACCTGTCACAATGGCTAAGAAAGGACACAGATGACAGCCTATGCTGGAGAGGTTGAGGAGCAAGGGGAACACTCCTCCATTGTTGGTGGGAGTGTCAGCTTGTTCAGCCACTCTGGAATGCAGTATGGCATTTTCTCAAAAAACTGGGAATCCTTCTCAAAAAACTGGGAAGGACTCAGCAATTCCACTATTGGGCATTTACCCTAAAGATGTACATTCGCATTTCAAAAGCATTAGCTCAACTATGTTCATAGCAGCATTATTTGTAATAGCAAGAATCTGGAAACAACCTAGATGCCCATCAACTGAAGAATGGATTAACAAACTATGGTACATATACACAATGGAGTAACTCAGCAGGAAGAAAAAAAGATATCCTAAAATTTGCAGGCATATGATGAATTTGGAGAATATCCTCCTGAGCAAGTTATCACAAACCCAGAAAGAGAAGCAGGGGATGTACTCACTCATTATTGGACTTTAAATAAAAAGCAAAGCACACCCAAGCTGCAAGCCACAACCACTGAACAGTTTGGGTTCCGAAGCACCTTGGACTAGCACCTTGGAGCCCATTCCCTCCATAGGAACACCTGACCCAGTCTTGAAATTAGAATGAAGAAATTGAACTTGCCTGGAGTGGATGCTGAACTAAGCCACCTTGGGACCTTTGGACCTTCTGCTCTTGCTGGGGAGGAGATAAAGAGATGGGGAGAAGAGAGAGTGAATGGGAGGGGCAGGAGGTGGAAGGAAATTTGAACAAGGGAATACATGGATAAAAATGAGACTTTATTCAAAAATAAATAAAAAATATCAAAAAAAAAGAAAAAACTTTGACTTGCTGGGATAAATAAATAAAAAAAAATCAAAAGAAAAAAGAAAAAACTTTGACTTGCTGGGATAATTAATGCTAGTCACCTGGAGCTAAGAAATTGATGGTAATTAAGAAAAAAAGTGTCATTGAGGTGAAATCATTTGGGAAGTATTTCCTCAGAGTCAGCACATGCAAACAGAGTTCACACACAAGTGACCAAGTTTGTATCTTGTGCTGTCAATCAAACTTGGTCATGCATAACAGGCTCTCAGGTGGTACAGAAGCATGAAAGGTCATAGAGGTCAACCAAAGCTTGAAACTGTGAGAGGCCATTGATGAAGGTACAGTCAGATTAGCAAAGGAAGCTCAACAATTGAATGGGTTGGGTAAGGAGTTTAGGCTCTGCACCATGAAGAGAGCCAAGGAGACACTATTGGTGAAAATGTAAAAAACAAACAACAACAACAAAAATGTCCTGTTGACTGAGGATACCTAAAATCGAATTATGTAACAAAGTTAGAATATGTCACTAACAGGCCTGCTGGATATTCTAAACTTAAATAAAAGTCTACTGGAAATAATACTCCTGGACCAGAACTGTCACTGTATAATTAATTTTCAATGTGGAATACAAAAAAAGAAAGAAAGAGAGAGAGAGAAGGAAGGAGGGAGGGAGGGAGGGAGGAAGGAAGGAAGGAAGGAAGGAAGGAAGGAAGGAAGGAAGAAAGGAAGAAAGGAAAAAAGAAAATGCAGCCTAGTTGTAGCACAAGTTCCCAGCATTTTTGGAGATGTTAGTACCATGGGAAGACCAACAAGAACAGCAATGGTGGTGATCCAGGGCCAGCCTGAGCTTAGAAAATAAGCTGTGAGTGCTGCAGAGGATCAAGACAAGCCCAGAAGATTGTAGGTAGATCCCAGATATTGAACCAATTGAACTTTGTTTTGTTTTGAGTTGATTAACTGTGTCTTGACCTCTTGAAGTAAGAAAGTATTTAACTTAATTTTGACTTTACAGAACCCTACAGTTAAGAGACTTTGAACTTTTAAAAGAGGTTTTGGACTTTAAAGTGGCTGAGCTTTTAATATGTTCAAATTTGTAAAGACTGTGGGACTTTTGAAGTTATTTATGCATTAGTTTGTGGGTTTCATGTTAACATGACATCTTTGGGATAAATGAGAAAGAAAAGGTCCTGACTGAAAAGTGATGTGTTTATGTGTCAAGGTGACAAGGTGTCAGTAGTGATGGCTGGTTTTATGTCCACTTGACACAAGCTAAAGTCTTCTGACAGAAGAAAGTAAGCCCCTTGGGGCTGGAGTCTCCAGGCTCCAGCCCAGATTTCTGTAGGTCATCAGGGCAGCCTCTAGGCCCTTCAGACATAGGCAACCAAGTTCTGCTCTACAGGAAAATAAACAAAAAAAACAAAAAGGAGTCACAAAATCCCACCAATCCCAGGACACCCTGGAAAGCTCCACCACTAACCTCCCCCAATAAACTCTACATAAAAGCTGCCTCCTCAGTTTTTGCTGATTGTTGCCTAAGCAGACTGAGATACCCTCCTGTGTCTTTCCCAATGAATCTCATGAGAAGTTTGTTGTACAGTGTGACTTTATGGTATTCCTTGGCTCCCCACTGCCAGGATGCCTTTCCCTTTGGAGCTATAACACTTGAATTGAGGAAACCTTTTCCCATCAGAACTATCAACACTTAGAGAGTAGATACTTCTGTACCTACTAAGAACTAAGAACATGCATCTATAAAATGGAGCTATAGTCATGTTTGTAGGGCATTTTCTTAATTAGGAATTGACTGGGGAGGACCTAACCCATTGGAGGTTGGACCACCCCGGGGCTGATGGTCCTGATTCTATAAGAAAGCATACTGTGTGAGGAGCGAGACAATAAATAGTTCTTCTCCATCAACTTCTGAATCCAGGTTCCTCATCTATTTGAGTCCCTGTCCTGACTTTCTTTGATGATGAACTGTAATATGGAAGAGTATGTAAAATAACCCTTTCCTCCTCAATTGTCTCTGATCATTTTGTTTTATTGAAGCAATAGTGAACCTGACAAAGATACCATATATGGTGGGAAAAGAGGAAAAGCCAGTTTTATAGTTAAAAATTGAGGCTCATCCATGTGTTTTAATTCCCATCTGTTCTAAGAAGTTGTTTTTCTGACAAGGGTTGAACTTAAACAAGACACTGATTTATAGTTATAGCAATCAGCAGGTGTTATTTTATAAGAGCTTTGTGTATACAAAATAATCTGGAAAATATACACTTGTTTCATAACCTGATCACATTTTATATTGAATTCTCTGCTTTAGGAATGAATGGTGAATTACTTAGTTCTTCAGTGAGGCACGCAGACTGTCTGCTATGGATCTGATTCTGAGACTGATTCTAGGTATTAAAGAAATTGCCCCAAATGAGTCCCATGATGGTTAAGTGGAGACTGAGTTCTTATCAATGAACATCTTTCTGATTCCTTATTATACTTAATGTCTTTTATGAAGTACTTTAGTCACTAAAGTAATAGCCAAATCTATCAAATAGATCACTTTCATTTCCATATATCTTTCAAATAGATCTGGAATTTTCTGTGATGATGTTTGCATACTATGCTGCCTTGAAGGATAGCATTTTTCCAGAATAAATAGGTGTGGTAGTATAAATGTAATTGGTCCCCAGAAGGTCATAAGGACTGGCACTAGTAGATGGTATGGTTTTGTTGGAGTAGGTATGGCCTTGTTGGAGGAAGTGTGTCACAGTAAGAGAAAAGGTAGTCACATTTTTTGATGGTGAATATGTGATCAAGCCATGCCCAGTTTACTTCCTGTGCCTGCTGATCAAGATGGAGAATTATTAGCTCCTTCTCCAGGACCACGTCTGCCTTCACACCACCATGATTCCCATCAAGATGATCACAGACTTGACCTCTAAACTGTAAGCCACCCAAATGAAATGTTTTCCTTTATAAGAGTTGCCTTGGTCATGGTATCTCTTCACAGCAATAGAAACCACGCCTAAGTACCAGAGACTGGGGTATTTCTGTGATATGCCTGACAGTGCTTCTGTATGGAGTAATGTGGACCTTTGTACTGTGATTTAGAAAAGCAGTGGAATGCTTTAGGCTCCTTAATGGGCCATACTAGTAGGAGCATGAAAGACAGTGATGCTGAGTGTGATTTGATAAACTGTGAGTGTCTGATACAAGGGGTTTCAGAAGAAAAATATATTAATATTTGGCCTACAGATCATTTTCCTGATACATTGTGTATGTTTTTTCCCTTGTCCAAAGAGTCCACCCAAGGCTATAGTGAATTAATTAATTTCATTGGCCAAGGACATCTCAAAACAGCCCAGTGTAGACTTCTGTTATGTAGTTGTTAGTGGTAAGTCTAATGAAGATTTATAATGAAAAGGAGAAAGATGAGAAAGGAAAAAGACAAAGTGTACAATTTGAGCAGAAAAGGAGAATCAGAAAGTAGAATAGAGCTAAGTCCTGTGTTCAAGGGGATAAACATATTAAGAACTGGAATAAAGGAGGTAGTGACCTCATGACTACATCCCACTCAACTAAGTTTCCAATTTGTAAAAGGTAATTAAAGTAAAGCTTAGAGCAGGGTGTGATAGTACACACCTTTAATCCTAGCACTCCAGTGGCAGAGGCAGGTGGATATCTAAGTTTGAGACCAGCCTGATCTACAAATTCAAGATTAAGCAGTGAAAAAAATTATCAAAAAAAAGTTAGTGTAGACATAATTGAATGAAAGGGTTATGTTCCAGCCCCAGAAAGCAACAGAATGTGACAGCTTCAGCCATGTGGTTCTGGATTTCAGAATTGAAGAAAGAGGTTAGAGAATATTTCTCTGGACTAAGGAAAGTGGCTGAAGCCAGGTAACTATCAGGTATGTCTTGAAATGAAGGCCTAGAGAGATCATTAAGTGAAGCTGTAAAGGTGAATCCTGGATTTCCTTGGAGAACCCAAGATGTTAGAGATGCCAGACCTCTTGGATACTGCCAAGAAAAGTAGGAACCAGCTGAAGAAATAAAAGTGTGCTAAGGTCAACAAAGCTGTTTTGACATCAGACAGGGAGATGTAGATTTTGGAATTGTCCTAGCTACTCTTCAGTCTTATTTTGTTCCAATATTTCCTTACTAGGTTCCCTTTCCTACTTTTTGAAATGGTAAAGCATATCCTGTACCATAGTTTGTCATCTGTTTTTTATATTGATTTTATAGAAGATTACAGTTAAGAGATTACATGAGTCTCAGAAGAGACATTGACTTTAGACTTTAAAACATTGTTGAGACTATTAGACTATAGAGACTTTTGAAGTTAGACTAAATCCATTTTGCATTGTGATATGGCTACAAGCTTATAAGGTCCAGGGAGTGGATTGGGGTGGTTTGAATATAATTGGTCCCCATAAGCTCACAGGAAGTGGCATTATCAGGAAGTGTGGCTTTGTTGGAGTAGGTGTGGCCTTGTTGGAGAAAGTGTGTCACTGTGGGGCTGATCTTTGAGGTCTCATATATGCTCAATCCACACCCAGTGACACAGTCTTTTCCCTGTTGCATGCTGATCAAGATGTAGGACCCTTAGCTCCTTCTCTATGTCTGCATACAGTTTATCATGCTTCCCCCCATAATGATACTGAACTAAACCTCTGAAAGTATAAGCCACCCTAACAAAATGTTTTCTTTATAAGAGTTGCCATGGTCATGGTGTCCCTTCACAACAATAGAAACCCTAACTAAGACAGTAGGTTTACTTATGTTTTTCATCATTTTGAGTTTATTTTCGTCACTGTGTATCTGTGTGCACTTATGTGTGCCAGTGTGCAGGCATCTGCCACACTTGTGCATGTAGAAGTTGGATGACAACTTCTGGAAATTAGTTTTCTCCTTTGCCTGTGGTCTCTGGGGTTCAGACTCAGGTTGTCAGGCTTTTGCAGCAGCAAACATCTTTACATGCTGAGCCACATTACTGGCCCCATTATTTTTAGTGCTGTTTCCTAAGATAATAGATTCTTTCTGCAAAGCAGCCAATTACATGTGTAGTCACCACTTGGCCCTTAGCTTTGCATTGCAGAAAGAGCTCAGCATAATCGTGATTCTTTGCCTGTAAGTAATAGAGTCTTTTTTCTCTCACAAACAAAACTTGTGTCTTTGGCCAGCATCCATGAAACGTACCAGCTTACATGTGGAGTCAAATCTCACTCAAATCCTTCTGTATCTCAGTATAGTTTTTCACACATGATCTCACTAACCCTTCTCAATATTATAATCATATTATTTATACTTCAGAGCAAATATTGCTAGGCTTCAAGATGCTTGAGAACATGCTCATGATCGCATGACCAATCTTCTCTCACTCACTTCCCAATATTGTTTGTGCATAGCAAGACCCCTAATTCTAGGCCAAGGAGTGAGAGGTCCCAGGGTATGAGCAAGAATGCAGTGCTGTGACAATAGCTACCTGCTGTGCTGAAACTAGCATGGTAACCAGCATAGGATGCAAATACAGCTTTCCTAATGAAATGGGTGACTTTTGCTCCAATGATAACCTCTAGGTTTGGCTCCTGAGAAGACAAGCAATACCAAAGTTCTGAGGCAGAGGGATGCTGGGGAGAGTCATGCCTTACATGGTAACTCTACCTGAAGAGTATCATCAGGAAAGGATCAGACTGTCGAAGTGAGAGGGAACCAAAGTCAGATGAGGGAAAGAAGAAGGCCGAGATACAATCATGGAGGCTATTGCTGGCATTGTGCCCTGATAGGGACTTGAGGCACATCCAAAGCAAAATTCTCATGTCACAATCGAGAGTATGGTGGCCTGTCAAACTCCCCAATGTGACTCTACTAAAATGTTGCTCTAGAAGTAAATAGCACCCACCAGCTGCCAAACCTGTTAGCATAGAACACCTTTCCAATGTGACACAGAGAGGCAACACAGGACATACAGACTACAGATAAACCTCTTAACACCTTGTCAGACACATATCTACTGACCAACAGCACAGAACTTGAAAAGCTAACAATCCTGTGAGCACTGTGAGCAGTCCCTTCACCATGGAAGAAAGCAGGAAGTGCATCCTGTAGGTTTACTTACTGCCATTGAATGACAGTTTATCAGTGAGGCAGAGTGTGGATGCTGTGGGAGAACATGGGCATGCAGAGAAATCCAATGATTTTCCTCAGCTCTTGATGGCTTAGCATGTTCAAAACTCAGACTGCATCCAAGATGACCCAGAACACTAAATGTTTGGGATGATTGAGCAGTTTAGAACAGTTTTTAAGGTTATGTAGCATACTAGACCACCAGCTGAAAGGCATAGATAATTCTAATTCACACACATTAGTAAATTCTTTAAAAATCCTTTGAGGAAAATTCTCAAGTACTATTTATAGCCTTTGACCTTAGATATATATCATAGCAAAACAGGAAAAGTTATAATTAGGTCTTAGAGGGAAAGGTTAGACAGCATGCTAAAATACTGCTTAATATACAGGGTGCTGTGAGAAAGAGCTGATGCACAAGAAATGACTATTGATTCAATCTGCTTCTTCAAATCCCCACTAATACCATAAAATTTAATGGATTACAAAGAGAACATACAAAATGCAAAGAACACTATGGGAAGCCCTGCTTTGGTGACTCTCCTAATGAAAGAAAGTTAAGAAAACATACATGGAATTTTTCTTTTAACTAAATTCCTCATCTAAACCTCTAGTACTAGAATGAGAGCTATCCTAGAGACTGCAGGACTACCACAGAAACTTCATGGCTATTCAGAGACTGCAGGGCTCTCTCAGAGACTGAAGGGCTATCCCAGAGATGACTGCAACGATATCCAGAGACTGCAGGGATTTCTGGAGTCTAGAATGCTGTTGTGGTTTCTTTTTACAGTCAGAGAGCAATTTGAAAAGATCAAACCAAAACCTCCATAGTGATCTGTCAGACTCCCTGACCTGTATCATCAGCATGCATAACAGCAGCCATGCAGGTCCAGATGAGGGCACCTTCAGCCCACAGTCATCCTTTGTGGCTTCTGAGATGGACATTAGTAGCAGCCCTTGTTCTGTTTTTGCTCTGTTACATGGAGAACTTGATTGTGAAAGGTCCTAACCACTCTAAGAACATGACAAGATAGATCTTTGTCAAGATAGTAGTATGCTTCCTTCCTTAATTTTCATCCTTAGTACAACATCCAAGTCCCAACCAAAATAATCCTGTGCTGTTATTTCACAAACAGAAGGCTGTCATCTGCACAGAACAGATGTAAACAGCAACAAGAGAAGAAACAAGAAAGCATCCTGAAAGGATCAATTATAAGATGCTAGAGAATCAGCTTGTCATCTGTAGACCCAGGCCCAGAACTCAAACATGTACCAAAAAAGGCAGAACCCAGACCCAGCAATGGTCTGCTTAGAACTCCACTTTAGACCCTGTCCCTATTGGACCTTCCCCTTTCTACCCTTGACCTGAAGCATCCACTCAGAGCCTGGATCCAACACCTGTCCCTGACTTGTCTGGATGCATTGGAAGGAACCTACTACTAAGTGACCTCCACCTGCAGGTTCCGGAGGGATGTGATGCTGAGCATCCACTAGTGCAGAACTCTTCAGAAAATCTCTATTGCCCACAATAAAGTCCAATCTTCGCCTCTCTCAGATGATGAGGATTTGTCTCTGTTTTTCTCAGCTCTAACTACTGAAACTACTTTCATTCAAAAAGCACCTACAATTGGGGGTCAATAGAGATAATACAATTACCTACTTACCACCTCCTTCATGAAAAGGCATTGTTACCCTGCCAAATTCATTTATTATTAGTTCCTGGGTCATCATTATTTCCTAACACAAGTGCTTGTTGTCTCTTACACACAAAAGTCTCATGTTTTCACTGTCTATCTTTAGATAATATCTGTCCCATCTTTTCATACCCACATTTTTTTGTTCTAAGGATGACTAAATTAACTATCTCACCTCATTGGTTAATCTCAACTTTAGACATATGTCTACCCTTGTTATTAATAAATTATGTTTAATTAACTATTTCAGATTTTAACTGCTCTCTCTGACAGAGTTGCTCCTGAGAGTTTCTCACTCACTTGCTAGTCATTGATCCCATCATGATCCAACATACTCCCTGTTATGTTTGCAAATATAACTGATGAGTAAATAAATGGCTGAAGTCTGGTTATTTAAGGAAAAGACCGCAGGTAGAAAATGAATGTAAAAGAGAGAGCGACAAGAAGAATACAAATGAATGGGAAGCAGATGAAAGAGTTCTGCACTAGAAGCAAAGATGGAGAGCAGTCCAAATTACAAGCCTCAGAACCATGCAACTCATCACATTCCATCTGATGTGGTAGGTATGGTCCTTTCAATCTTAGAGGAATGGTTCTTTAGATCTTAGCGGAAGTCAAAACAAGTATCTGAAGCTATAACAGGCAGATGTTATGGAATCAGAGAGTATTGAGCCCAAGCCAAGACAGTGAAACAGGCCATATACTTGGTCAGAGAGAAAAGAAAGGAGAATCTTGAGGCATAGGAGATGATAATGAGATTTCTACAGCAAAACTGCATCTTTTTCTATCTGTCATGATAAGAACAGGTTCCAGACACATCAGGCTAAAGAGCCACTCAGTACACAGTGAGCGAAAGCAGAGCCTGTCATCAGCATTTAACAACAAGCACAAACAAGGCTGTAGACAAACAAGATCTATTTGGAGGGCGTGGGGAGCATCCACATGCTATCCTTGGAAGAATCCAATACATAAGCTTTGGTCTATTAAACTACATGTTAATGTTCCTTCAAGGCAAAAAGGAACATCTGTCACCATGCCCTTGTATTTAATTTCCATTGTGAATTCTCAATTTCAACAGATGCCCAAGTCAAGGCAGAGAAAACAGAGAGCTGGAAGGTAATACAGCAAGGGAAACACAGCCAATTTCCTCTTCCAAATTCAAGAAGAGCTGTCAGATGGCCTGGAAACGTTGCACTCTGTCCAGATCTCCTTGATCAGACTGTCTTCCCTGTCCCTTTTGTTTTGTGTTTAGGTTTCTCTAGCAATAAATTAACACTTCCCTCTCTCTCTTCTCACACTGCATCTTCTAAGAAAGGTTAAGACACAGAAATGGCCAGGAGACCACACCGTGTTACACTGTTACCCATTACAGGAAAGTTCTACTACTTGATTGCTTGTGCTATAATGGAATTTGGAGTTCAGTGGCTCCACTTCCTCCTGGTTGAATGCTTTTGACTAAGCTACTTCCCGGAGACTTGACGTAACTGAATTTATATGAGCATATCTTACAGCACACACTAGCTATTAAATATTAACTAAGTAAGTAGTAACTCTGGCCCTTTAGTCATGTAGTTTGCAGAATAGTCCCTGACCTAAACTTTGAAGGACATGTGTCTGACTGTGTCCCCAGTACTTCCAAAATCAAGCTGGAAAGTCCACATGTTGGTGTTTCCAGACTTTGAGACAATGACCAGAGTACCTGACCTCAACAGTGACGTAGGGTTTTAAGTCTCTGACATTTATGGTCTTTTGGTTTTTCTATTTATCTCTTGATTATTTGGGAATCTAACCAGGGAAAAACAAAACCCTGAGTACCTCTCTAACTCTCAAAGACCCATAGTGGTACAATCATGAACTCATTCAAAAGAAATGGTGTCTGGTTGGGCAGAACCAAGCTGTCTCATTGGAAACATTCTATTTGCCCCCAGTCAACTTTTCTGCATGCAGAAGTTACAGTTGACTAACTTGCTCTCTAATAAAAGCCAGACAGACTGTCCTATGGAAGAAATTTAAAAGTCATACATGCAATGATAATATAATTACCACAATCATCTCATGCAAAATACAGGGCAGAAGTTCACTCTGTGTATCAGACTTGGTTTCCTCAACAAAACTGAAAATAAATCTGTCCAACACTAGCCAGGTTACAGTAGAAGCATCCTTTTGCAGCTGATTTCTCCCTCTGAGGTCTGTCTCCCTACACTGACTACCCCCCAACCCTCAACTCTCCTGTTAGTACAGCAGGCACTCAGAGTTATCACAAACTGGTACATTACACATGAGTCAAGGTGCATTTGAGAAGTCATGCTGCTGTCCTGGTTCCAGGCTGCAGAGGTTGCTAGAAGTTCCACCCAGGTCTCTGGCTTTTATTTTCTGACTTTTTAAAGGTCAAGTTATTCTCTATGCTCCTAACTAACCACTGCAAACTAAAATGGGTTCAACAAACTTGACCCTTAGAAAGATGCATTGACGTAGAGAGCCCTCCCATGTGACCTGCCTCACTTATGCTCTGCTGATACTAAGCATATTTAAGCTACAGAGAAATATGCTTCTAAAATCCTATTACATAATTATCCATACAAAAACTTTAAATTAACACTTCCACCCCTAATCTTCTGATCCACCAAGAGCTTCAGAGTTCCTCACTCTGTCAGACATGAACCATTAAGTCCAATTGCTTCCATTTATTAAGAATGAAATCTGGATGGTGCTGACAAAGCACAAGTCTTAATCACTGTAAAGTATAAAAAACGTCTGCTGGGTATGGTAATTTATGTATAACTCTAGCACTGAGCATCTTGAGTAGGTGAATCATGAAGTCAAGAGTAGCTTGAGTTACATAAAGAAAACTTCCTCTAAAATGGTGTGTGTGTGTGTGTGTGTGTGTGTGTGTGTGTACACTAAGATAAAAACAAGAGAAAGTTTGCCCTGACTATGTTAAGGGCTCCATTACTACTCTGGGAAGGACATAACTTTCAAACACACAGAAAGCAACATTTTCTAACCTAATAACCCAGAGGAGAGTGAAGTAAAACCTAATGGTTTTTCTCCAGAGCCCACACTTAGAACTAATGTTTCTTTTTCTCTTCTTTTCTTTTCTTTCTTTACTTTTTTCTTTTTATCTCCTAAAACTAATATTCAGGATATGGATTGTAGGTTCTAGCATCTGCTGGCATCTCCTCTAAGCTCTGTTTCTGGAATTTTCTTCCTTCTCTGTTGTTGCCTCTTGCCTTTGGCCTCTTTCCTGTGGATCCAACCTTTTCTCCCCCACTTATATCATCTTGGAACCCAAGCAAGCAAAGCTCCTAAATACAGAAGGGCTGGGAGACCTTTTCCAGCTTTCTTATCTCTTATCCCATTCCTTTTAGATGCTTTTCCTGTTGTAAACCCCTTGTGAAGTTACGGCAACCCTACAGTCTAAGAAGATAGGCTGTAAGATGGATTTGGTGAGGATCAAACGAAGGTAGCAGAGTAAGACTGAGAGAGGTCTTTAGAAAAGTGACCAATGAGACTCTGTCCCCCCTTATGCCATTTGTCATGTTATTTTTCTTCTGACCCTATCACTATTTGGGCAGTTTCCTGTCATGACTGCATTGTTTCAGCAGCAAGCATCTTTGCTTCCTTTTGTTTAGGAGAAATTCAGGAGGCACTGTTCTTTCAGTCTCCACTCAGGCAAGTCCCAGGATGTAGAGTTCTAACTTGGTAAAAGATCGAGAAGAGCATGTAAGGAGAGGAATGTAACTCAGTGATTAAGTGCTTGCCTAGAATATGCAAAGCCCAGTAACTCAAAATAGAAAAATATATATTTATTTAAAATATATTTATTAAGGTAACTTGACTTTTGGAGGAATAGTCTTGCTATGTAGCCAAGGCTGGCAATAAACACACCACAATCCTTTTTTCTCAGTCTTCTGAGCTCTGGAATTACATATGTGCACCACCCTTCCTGAAAGATGTTCTAAATATATTGACAAAAATATAATACATTTTTATTGTGGTAAACTGACTTACATAGAGCCATTTTCATGCACATGTACAAATGTAGTTTAAACATAATCTTCCCCATCTTCCCCTGCCCTCCCCACCCTCACATTTCCCCTCTAATCTCTCTCATCACCCTATGGAGTTTCTTTGGGGCTGACAGTTTGGAGGCCAACTTGTGGGCACCATCACAGTGGAGCTACTGCTGCTCAGTCTGTGTAGTTCTCAGAAAGGGATGTTGCAAAAGGTTTCTGGGCTGGACTTTCCCATCAAGTTCAGACTTTTGGTCCCACTCTCAGCCCCGCTTAGCCTCAAATAATCACACACAGGCTTATATTATTTTTACGCTGACTGACCTAGGTCCCAGACATATAACTTGCTAATTCCTTCATCTGAACTCAACCCATCTTGTTCAGCCACGAGGCTCAGCACCTTTTCTCAGAGCAGCCTTTCAGCTTCTTTCCTCTGTGTCTGTTGCCCTCTCCTCGTCATGTCTGTGGCAGCTCTCTCTGCAAACTCTGGCATCTGTCTCTGTTCTTCCTGTACTCGGAGTTTTCTTAGCCTGGTAGCCCCGCCCACACTTCCTGTCTGCCTTTTTGGCCAATCAGCTTGTATTAAACCCCTAGACATGACAATTATTTAAAATGTAATACACAATCCCACTACAGAGGGATGCTCCTCACTTTAACCTGCAAACATTTAAGAAATGAAATCTCAGACCCAACCCAAATTTATACAATCATAGTCTCAAGAGTTGGAGCAAAGGCCGCATATGCCGGAAGTACCACAGGGGATTCTGCTACATAACCCCTAAACAAAAAGCCTTGGCTAATGAGAAGAAGGCAGGTGACCGCAGATAGGATACCTAGGTCCAAAATACATCCCCACCAGTTCTCCTATGTGGCCTCTGGAACAATTCTTGTATGAGTGAGAAGAAAACCCTAATCTGTCTGCTCTACCCTACTCTGTCTTTATTGAAACCAAGCAGATGATAGCCAAGAAGTGCCCACAGCCTCCAGAGTCTCCATCTCTGTCTAAGACTCTGTACATGTGACCTTTCAAGGAGCCTGGCTCTCACCATGCAAGGAGCCTTCTTTATCTAGCATCTCAGGGGCTCCTTCCCTCCTCCTTGTCTGTTTAGGCTCAACTCTTCATTACAAAAAAGAAATCCTTTCAGTTTCCCTTTGGAAACAACTGTGTTTTGAGACACAGGTGTAGAGTTTGGAATTTACTCTGCAACCAGGAGGCATCAGAACTATGTTTGAAGTTTTATCTCAGACTGTATAGTCAGAGCCTAGCCTTAAATACCTTGGGTTTGTTTAGACACTGAATCATTTGAGCTCCTAATGCGCTGCGGCCACCCAGATCTCTATTGCTGACCCATTCTTTACTTCCTCTGCCCTCTCTCCGAAACCCAAAGTAGATTTGTTCCTCAGCTGCCTGAGTTCTTCAAGATTGTTAGTGATGGCTAAGGGGCTCACTCCAGGAAAATCAATCACATCAGCTTTTCCTGGTTGTCTGGCATGAGCTTGTTCAAATGATTTTCCCTTTGCTGGGCTTGAAAATAGCTGAGAACTCAAGTGGCTATGTCAATACAATACTCCTTTGTTCCCAAGTTACCCCGAGACCTCATTTGTACTATGGTGAAAAGTGAGCATTTCTCCATCTCACTTTAATTTTTAGGACGTCCCTCTTAGCCAGGGCCACCAGCAGCTCCCTCAAGAAAGACAGCTGTCACTCCAATTGGGTCTGTTCCTAGGTGTTGTTGCTGCTATTCCATTCTCTACCACATGGTGACACTGTTCCCTGGCAACGTCTCTTCTGCAACTTGATTTAAAAACTTCTTTTTTAACATTCAAAGTTCTATCTGCAGTCTAATATACTGCAATGAATCCACACAATATCACACTTTCAATGGTAACCTTTTCTTTGATTTTCTCCTTCTCCTCAGCTTCTGTATCTGAATAAGAAACCATTTAAGAATGTTTAGATGCATCAGACTGCATGGCCTTTTAAAGGCTTCCTTTGCAAGGATCATAAACCAGGACGAAGGACAGAGCCAACTACTTCCCTGGAAGTAATGTCTGGATGTAAATTCTGGCTTCCCAAGGACAATCTTTAGTCAAGAGTCATGTTCTGTCTCTCCCCCACCCCCCGCCCAATTCCCTATCAGGAACCACTCATGTAAATAAGATCCACCACTTTCCTAGGCAAAAGACCAGATTTGGGATAGATCCAACTCCTGAATTCTCACTTCACACCTGCTGGGACAGGCCATTTTCCAGGAAGTCTGTGTCTGCACTACAGAATGAGGAAATGAGGACAACAGTACTTAACTGGAGGGCTGAGTAGGTAACACAGATGAAACTTCTCACATCATACTTAATGCACAGAGCAAGCTCCAAACTTTCTAGCTCTTTCCAGGGTTGGGGGGAGCTCTGAGAGTTGAGATTTCAGCAGGATCCCATATTTGGCTTACAAATATTCTTAACTGAGCCTTGGAAGTGGAGGAAAAGCCTTATCTCCAAGGAGAAAGGCAACCTTCCTCTTCTGGAAACTGAGCACACAGCTAAATCTACATATATGTCTTTCCTAGCTTGTGTGATGTGTGTGTGTGTGTGTGTGTGTGTGTGTGTGTGTGTGTGTGTGTGTGTTTCCTTTAAGTTGCAACGTTTCTATAGCTAAGATAGAGATTGAACATTTCTTTCTTCATGGTTTTGGCTAAAACTAAATAAGTTTATTTTTCCATTTGTAATTATTATGTGTTCACTTTAAATGGGTAAGACTTCAGACCCACCACCAAGTCTTGTATCTAGGGGCTCACATGACATTCTCTTATCTCTTATCAATAATCTGACTTCTTTATTCAAAAACCGATAATTGCCCAGGCTCCAGGACCATTCATTGAATATACTTTCTGATAAAAACTGTTTGCCTATTGAAATGGTGATTACCAATGATATACATAGAAGGTAAGTTCTTCCCTACAAGATTATAGGGAGAGAAGACTTGTTGAATATTTTAAATACAAATTTAATTCAATTGCCTCCCGCTGTACCTGCACTGCAGCTGTGAAAGAAAGGGAAACAACTATTAAGAACACATCACTTCCCCTTAAGGCCTCACAGGAGTCTTCAAGATCACACTTCCCTCATATTTGTAACTCAGTTACAGCCAGATCCAAGAGGCTATGTGTTAGGGAGGCTACTGAGTATCCAGCTAGAGATGCTGTTAGTGTGGAGGAAAAAGGAAACAGCACTGGAGGGAAGTGACAGCTTCAGCTAGGACACTAATCAGGAGGTTTGCAACCAATACAAAGATCTAAGCCAATAATCCATGTAAGCTGAAAACCACCGAAGCTACAACTATCAAGCTACTTATTTCAAACAAATCCATAAAAAATTTAACATCAGCTCAGATGCATATATAAATGGCAAAGACCTCCAGCTAAATCAAAAGATTATAGCCATCTATGAAAATGCTAAACATTTTATTTTACAAAATTATCAGTTCTTAAAGCTAGTAGGAATCTTCAAGGTGGTTTTGTTATAAGTTCCTGATATTGCAAGAATTCCCTCTGTGGTAATCTTAAGTAAAGCTATCTCATTTCTGACCAAATGTCTTGAAGTGATGGTCTCTGTGCCTTGAAGGTGTGGAGTTGATGGGGGCTGTGAAAAGTAAGAACAGCATCCAAGATTTGGTGACTGCCCTCAGGAAACAAAGCCATGAGCAAGTCCAAGGGTGAAAATCCCTAGTACCATATTCATTGAGGGTCAAGCCACGGTCAAGAGCAAGACATCAGGGTTAGATGCGTTTTTACCGAAAGGACATGTCCTGCTTGCAATGGATATTAGTACAACTAATATATTTGTGTGTAGTACAACTAATATATTAGTTTCAAGTGCCTAAGAATGTGCACTGTCCCAGCTGCCTGAGCCTGAAAGAGAGTCTATCCAGATAATACTGACTGAAAGAGATCATGTAAGAGACATTTGGGTGATGTAAGTGAACATCTATCAGTGAATATCTAGAAGAGAGGGTCAAAACTCTCCATATTTAATCATTGTCATGGGGTTACATTTGAAACAGTGAGGTATGGAGAACAGAGACAGGACAAGCTAGGAAAGAAGCTTTTCTTAAAGAGTAAGAACAAAATTGCCAGGAAAAAAAAAGACAATGAAGAACAGTTTTATAAATGACTAATGAATAAGAGAAGGACAAGGGAGCGAAGCAGGGATGAGTAGAAAGATGTAAATCACAGGAAATCCAAGTGATTATAATATGAAGTCTATACACTTCAGCTTTCCATCACTGTGACAAAATACCTGAGACACTCAACTTTTATTAAGTGCATGGTGAGCAGAGACATAGACAATTGTGAAGTACTTGCTCAGCTTGAACAAAGCTGCAGGTTCACTTATCACTACTGCAAAATTAAGAAAGAGTCAAGTTTTACATGAGCATTAGTGTTTTAGAGGCTCTGTTCCATAGTCTGTTGGCCTCTGTACTTCTGAGCCTGCATTGAGGCAGTACATCACAGCAGTAGTGCCTGATCCAGCAAGTTGCTTACCTTGGAACAGCTAGAAAACAAAAGAGAGGAAGTAACAGAGTCCTTTATTCCCTCTCCTCCAAGGGCATGCTCCCAATGACCTAAGACTTCTCACTAGGTGCCACTTCCTAAAGTTTTCATCTTGAAACATCACACTGGACACCAGAATTTTAACACATAGATCTTTTGTGAAAACACTAAAGATCCAAACTACAGCAAAATCTGTGGAAACCCAGTCACTTTTAAAACTTCCTTTCAGTTGCCAAGGCTATTAGTTGCTCTCCATAAACTTAAGGGAATGCCCAGTTGTAGAAGACAATACTTAACATAAATTGTTAAACATTGAGAAGTCAAACTGAAGCTTTTACCCCTACTGACTAGTGTTCTTGGTACTGGAAGGTACTATGCATTCTAACAGAAGAGAAAGATTCCCATAAATCCAGCTATATATCTTGATTTAAAATAGTGATCTGCTTGCATGATGTGCTACTGTAATAGCAGTACAAATGTTATGTGAGCAACCAACCACTATCAGCTTGGATTTGAGAAACACTTCATGGGATGGTTGGAACCTATACCTAACACTGCTCAGGTGGCCAAGAACCTGAGACTGGATAGTCCATGGGCCTAGGAGAAAGTCAAATATTGTTCTGCTAAAAGAATGTAGCAATAAAATAAATCCTAATGGCATTCTGATATACTCATTGATCAGTGCCTTGCTCAGCCATTGTCAGAGAAGCTTCCTCTTCCAGTAGATGGGAACTAAACAGAGACCCACAACTAGACAATGCACAGAGGGAGATTTTGGAACAATTAATCCTAAATGGAATGTCTTCATCAAACCCTTCCCTTTACAACTCAGGGAATTGTTCAAAAGAGAAGGCAGAGATTTAAGATCCAGAAAGGATGGAAAACACCAAAAAAAAAAAGTTTTTCAAACTAACAAGACTGGTGTTCATATAAACTCACGGTGACTGTGGCAGCATGCACAGAGCATACACAGATTCAAGCCACATGGGGGGGTTCCCAGAACAGAGAGGCTGAAGTGGACATGAGCCCAATCCCTAACCAATAATCTATCTCCTATTGACACCTCCATACAAATAAAGAATTAGTTCTCTTCCATGTGACATCACTGAGGATAAAAACTACTCTTAAGGGGAAGGTCGATGTACAGCAGTAGAGAGTCAACACAAAATGATCTCAATAGTATTTTTGTAGAGGTTTCTGATTTTGTGTTTTTATGGATTGTGTGTGTGTGTGTGTGTGTGTGTGTGTGTGTGTGTGTGTGTGTTTCTGGTGCCTTCTCTGTTGAATTTTTTGTTGTTTTTTTTATTTGTTTGTTTTGCTTTTTGTTTGCCCCTCTGTTTTCTAATGAGAGGGAAGATGGTATAGAGTTGGGTGGGTGGGAAGGTGGAAAGGATCTTGGGGGGCTTGAGGAGCAGGAAACCATAATCATAATGTACTGTAGGAAAAAAGTACATTTTCAATAAAAAGAAACATCTCCTATCAGGATCTATCTACCTATTTATCTGAGTGATAGTCTAAACAAAACCTAGAATGGATACTTAGTTCAGATTAATTTTACATACCTTTGTCCTGAAGGAAGAGCTCTTCCTCCAAGCTTTAGGTTGGACTATTTCTGAAGGAGCAAATAATACTATAGTAAGGTTTTCCATAGGTGCTGGAGTTCAGATGGGCTCATGAGTGAAAGCAAGCCAATACCGTTTCAATTGAAGTCCTTCAACTGAAGCTAAAACAGATGATTTTCTTTTTATTCTCTGCTTTTTAAGGATATAGTTCTGAAATGGCTAGTACATAGAGTATCTACTCATGAGTAAGACAGAGCAGATTATGCTAAATAGCCCTAGGTATTCCCTGTGTGCCAGGCCAGACTAAAGAAATGAAGTCATTATAATAGTTACTGAAGGATGTTTCCACATTTGTGAGGAAGTGGTTAAGACAAAAAATGTCACTTCCTAATACAATATAAAAATAAAGCTACAGTTACCATAAGAAGATATCAGTACCCAGGAAAACAGAATGTCATCAAAGCTACTGGTACTGGAGATTTCGGCATGGTGATAGAAGATGAAAATAGAATGTGAAGAATAGAAGCAGGAAAAGGCCTGCTGAAAAATGACACCTCAGTGGCATGTTGTTTGGACAGCTAATATGACTTGTGACAACCAGAATAAAATCCCTGCAACATTAAAGCATTCCTTGAAAATCCTCCTCCAAAAATCATTGAGGAAGAAGACTCGGCAAAACTGGGATTGCTATATGAAAGTAATCTATGCTAAATGTAAAAATTTAGTTTTCTGATCATATCAAGGAAGAGTTAGGATGTACAGATAATTTTTTTAAAAAAAAGGTGTAAGCAGTGTTCCAAGATTTAGAAAGAATGATAAAAGTAAAGACCCTGACCATGTCATTATAAAGGGTGGCTGTTTTCATTGTTTGTTGCTTAAGAAAATATAGGGCAGAAAACATTCAAAGGAGTTAAGAAGTGAATAACTACTGAAGAAGTATAGGCAACAAGATCTAGGTGTTCTAGAGTATTTCTATTTAAAGGTAAAGACGCTAGAATAGGTAGTCTGAAAAGACTGTCATCAGCATAGGGAATAAGCCAGGAATTAACAGTCAGATGCAGCAATCCAATAGGGGCTCAGGCTTTGCAATCAGGTCAAAAATTTAGTCCTAGCCCTGCCTTCTAGGGACAGTGTCTCCAAGGATCCAGGCTTAATAAGCACATGAGACTGATTCTCATAAAGACAGAGATATAGAGTTATGAACACGAAGGCAGGAGCATGAGTAAAGAAGGAATAGGAATAGAATTAAGAGACACATATCACACAGTAGGCTCTTTAACATGTGTCGGGGGTGGGGTGGAGATTGAGATCAGTCTACCTGTCTTAGGGCAAGAGATCTTAATGTTAAGGTCTTAACACCAATGCCCATCATGCATCCTGAACAGAACAGATGGAGTTTGTATGTCCCTGGTTTTCTCTACTGAGTGAACAAGAACACACAGAATCCCCTAAATATCTCCACTACCTCTTCTTCATAATAACAAGATATTACATGTGTGTTGATTAAAGATTGAGCAAAGACCAACAGATGAGTAGACAAACCAAATGAACGACATACTATTCAACCTTGAAAAGGAAGTAAGCTTTGATAGTAGTTACCACTTGATAGGAAGCCTTGGAGACACTAGGTGAGGAAGATAGGCCAAACGCAAAATGACAAATATTTTATTCTTTCACATATATGAAGGACTTGTAACATAAAATTTGTAGATGTGCAAAAGGGATTAGAGATTGTTAGGAGCTAGAAAACAACTAAGATATTAGCATTTAATGATTGGAAATTACTGCTGACAACAATAAAAATATTTTGAAAATGATGTTCATTCATTAAAATTATAATCAGTTCAGCTGAGATGATAGATAGATAGATAGATAGATAGGTAGATAGATAGATGGGTGATAGATTTTCATGATAAAATAGTTTCTTACTTGATGGAACTGAAAAAATATTTTACCAACCAAGGTAACTCAGGCTCTGGATGACAAATGTCCTGACTTATATGGGAACTCTAGCTTTGACTTGCTAGGTGTGTTTGTTTGATTTGGAATGCCTATAGAGGCCAGGAAGCTAAAAGAGCACAATGAGAGGTGGGAGAGGAAGAAGGTATAAGGAGTGGGAGGAGATAGTAAAACATACATAATGTAAAAGCAGAAGTGGTTACTGGGGGGTGAAAAGGTTTAAGCAGAGATAGAAGTGGAGAGGTAGAAGAGAGAAAAGGGAGGGGAAAGGGTTAACCAAAACTGAGAATATATTTTAAATGCCATAGGAAACCCACTAGTTTGTAACCTAATTAAATGTGTATTTTAATTAAGTTACTTTGAGAATTGCACAATGAGTACTTTTTATCTACACCAGCTGTGCCTCCTCTCTCTCCCAACAACTCTTCCCTTGTCCCCCAAGCCCCTCTCAAATGCTTGATCTCTTCTTTAACTATTATTGTTACACATGATGCTGCTCTCAGATGCCATGAGATGTTAACGAAAAATTCTCACTGTCAGCCATGTGTATTCATTATGCACTATTGGTCAGGTAGGCTTCAAAGCTCTCAAACAATTTGCCAGTTCTCTTGGTTGTTCGACAAAACTAAATGATGACAGCCTGTTGCTAAAAACACCACATTTTGATTGTAGGACAGAGAAAAAAAAAATCAAACTGGAACCAAGCTGCAAACTTGCTCCTTGATGGCTAATCTTCATAGTGCCAAGAGAAGCTAGGCAGGCTAATGGGGGGGGGGGGGTCATCACTGCGGTTGGATAAGATATGCAATTTGTATAATAGTGACTTGAATGTTAATGGAATAACCAACTACTTTCAGATTTCATCTAAGGATTCAAGAACTGAAGGGAAGTTTCACATGATTTTTGTAAAACTCTAATCAAAAGCCAATTGCTGGGAAGATCATGGGACCTGGGAAGAAATTTTTTCTGCTATTATGCTAAGTGAACCTGTTGTCAAATTGACTTCTAATATTAATGTTTATTCCCATATAAGTTCTGCTCTGAACTTTGTCCAAGCAGCTTTTGTTTTCAGTATTCAACAGTCAATGGTGATAGTCAAAAATGGTCAAAAGCTGAGAATAAGTGAGTCTACAAGCCAAAGGGTTAGGGAGAATGACATGAAACACTGCCATCTACACATGACAGGACCATTTCACTAATCAGCTCATACCAGTTGTGGTCCTGCGTAAGACCCATATGAGATCAATCCATCAGCATTTCAGCATGACTGGAGCAGGTGTTTATGAGGGAGCATTGGCAGTTAATAAATTCTGGAGAATAGGGAGTCAGTTTTCTTTAGTGCTGCCTTGATAGGTCAACTATGATCCAGTAAATAACACCACACGCATACAATCAAATAAACCTAATTAAACTGAGACATACATCTTTAAAGACATAAAATGAGAGGGAGGCATGCTTGAAATAAAAAAAATGACCAAGAAGTAGTATGAATATAAAAATGGGAAAGTGTATGAGTATGACCAAAATGCATTAGATAAATTGTGAGATTGTCAAAGAATATGTTTTAAAGTACTTAATTTTTTATTCTTAAAATGGGAATGGGGGTGTAGGCCCTCATTCTAACTAGTTAATAACTTATAAGAAAAAGCAGAAGCATTGATAACGAGGCTTTCAGAAAATTGATAATAGGAAAGGGCTAAGCCAGCTCCTAGGATTCCACTTGACCTTCATGCTCTATATATACTATCCTGCCATCTTTGCTGGTCCCTTGGGCCTTTTAAATTATGTTTTCCTGTGCTCTGACTTCAAAGCTTAGTTGAAACAATGTTTGAAAAAAATGGGTGATAATTCATAACAATCTTGAGTCAGGAATGAAGTAAATTGGAGCCAAGTGTGGTGTTGCACACCTACAATCTCAGCACTCAGGAAGCTGCGACAGGATGAGCTAGAATTATAGAGTAGCCTGGGTTACATGTCGAGACTCTGTCTCCAAACCAAAAAAATAAAAAGGAAGAGGTATTGGAGGAGGGGGAAAAGAAAGGTGGGTTATAGTGTCTCAGTCACCAATTAAATTTTATTCTGTGGGTGTCACTGTTTAGGTATGAATGCAAATTTCTTTATTTTATAGGCAAAAAATCACCATCTTTACATTATGCCTCGATTTTTAACATTAATTGGGCAACAGGAAATGCATATGCAATGTATCAGGAACCACAAGAAAAGAAAGACATGTTTGACAATCTATCTCTTGGAAGTTTCAATGGCTAAAAGAAGAAGAATAACAAAGAAGTACCTTCCACCCATCTGATAAACACATAATATAATGTGAATATACTGTTGTTTGGGCATAGAAAGAAAGGAAGGGTCAGCTCTGCCTGAAGGAGTCAGATTGCTCTCTCAAAGATAACCTTGGCTTGACTTTGAGTCATGCAGAGGAGCATGATAACCAGAAAGGGAGATGGCTTCCAAAAGCAAGAAGATTCCTTGTAAGGATAAAGAATTAAATGTACAGTGTATTGAAATCAAGGTACAGAAGGGCTAGCTTAATGTAGCAAAATCAGAGGTTTATGTACTTTATTGAAAGGCAATTGTTTACTAAGAAAGACAGGAACAGGCTTTGGTGGGCTTTGTGGCCCCAATTAGAGCAACTCAGACAGCCGTGAACATCAAAGAGGCGGAAAGTTTTTAATGCAGAAAAGAGTGTAGATCTCTAACACTGAGAGCAAGGCAGACATCGCAGCATTATCACAGCAGTCCAGAGGCAAACAAAAGCAAAGTGCCAAGGTTTACCAGGAAGACTGCATCAGGAGACTAGGAAGCCAGTCTTCTCACTGAATCACAAGAAGAAAAATCTTCTGGGGGAGACAGGGTGTTTATAAAATCTGTGTGGTCTCCTTCAGCAAATCCTACTGGCGTGTGCCACCACAACCGGCTAAATGCTCAGCGGTTAAGAGCACTGACTGTTCTTCCAGAAGTCCTGAGTTCAATTCCCAGCAACCATGTGGTGGCTTACAACCATCTATAATGAGATCCGGTGCCCTCTTCTGCATACCATATATATAAATAAATAAATAAAGTAAATAAAAACAAAATCTGTGTGGCTGATGCATGCTGTGTTGGGGAATATAATAATTCAGTGGGCTGTTGAATGGGTATCTTTAGGCAAAGATACCTTAATAAACCTAAGATGAACGATGTCTCCAATGCTCTGCTTATCCCCTAGTTGGTGACTATTCCAAAAAAGGGATAAGCTTGGTTTGATATGAATGACTTTTAGTGATGTGAATGTCATGAAAATGGATGCAACAGTGAGTGGTGACAATGCATGTCAATAAATGACCAATACTTTATTTTCTCAGTATTTGTAAAGCCATCTGCCTAACAATCCGTTTAATACTGATAAATGGCTAGCTCAATAGTGTGTAATTCTTATGAAGTCTCTTTTGGCCTTTTGGAAAACTGATGCAATGCTGTGCATCTTTAACCATTTTTAGCTTGTTATGTCTACTTTTCTCCAAAGACAGATGCTGACAGTCTGCTTTCCCATTTATATAGCCTGGAGATGACCATCTGGGACTGAGATTTGACCATTTTGAAAACAACTGGTACTTTTAAAAATTATCCTGACCTGGTAAGGACCACAATTCCTTTTTATTGTTAGTTGATAAGTGTTTTCAATATCAAAATAAGTTACTGTGGGCAAAGAATATGCAAGCAAAACAAGACTGAGGTAACTTGCATTTTCTATGTTGTCTTTGGTCAGCAGGACACCATCTGTCTCAAGAAACTAGCTGCAGGGAGGTCAAAAGCAACCCTTTCGTTTGTGTCTCTACCATAGTCAATCAAAATTGAAATGTGTTATCTGCCCCTTGGCATTTCAGGAAGACCCATGGAATTCTTGCCTACTGCTTTGCCAGAACATTACTTACTGATTTATTCCAAGCTTTTCTATTTATTCTTAACTGTGTGTCCCTCCCTAGGTATTTGTGACCCTTCCTATGAGTTTTATTTTATACCCTCCTTGAATCCAGATGTAATTACAATGTCAAGATCACGGTTTGTAACCCCACCAATGTCTCTCCAAATTAGTTTCTGGTATTTATATTCATATCTATTTTCTCTTCCCAGCTTTCACTCTGATTTCTCCAAGCCTAGTTGATACATTTGACAATGACCAGCATTCTTGACTACCCCAAACTCTGCAATGACAAGGTCAGTTGTCTTTAAACTTTACATCTCTGTCTCTTTCCTTTTATTGTCTATTCGTTGTCCATCATCATAAACTTTGAAGTTGCAGGGCACTGAATCTTCAAACTTCCACAGGTTGAAGTTATTAACAAGACATGAGGCTTTAAATCTATTGTTCATCCAAAGTTTTCAGTGGCTGTACAATGATGCTTTGCACAAATCCATATTATTTTTATGTCCACTTTAACGTTTCCGTTAAGAATTTACCAGTAGGTTTTCATTATCTGTTATCCTTAAAAAAATGTCACATGGTATTTATTTACTAGTTTAGCATATATACTGGATGTTTTAAACAACAATGATTTAAGGCTGGCAAGATTATACACATGGTCTCTCTCAAGATCTATTCCCCCCTTCTGTTCTCTCTCAATGATAAAAAGAAGTCAAAAATTAACTTAAAATAATTTTAACAGAAATGAAGTTCTCCACTGTTCTGGAGAGGGAGGTCTGACATCAAACCACCAAGGTTACTTTCTTTTGTTGGATATGGGAGAGTTCTGGTCCAGGTCTCTTCCCTTGAGATAACTATTAACTAGATAACTATTTTTTTCCCACATGTTTATATCTGTAAACAAGCTTTCTATTTTTATTAGGATTCCAGATTGGTTTGTGGCCACAGCCTAAGACCTAAGTTAACTACTTATATAAAGAGTCTATCCCCAATTTTTCACTTTCTGGGCTTAGAAAATTTGAGATCATACGCAATTTAAACTAAAGGCTTCTGAGTACATATATGCTATAAGCCAAGCACTGCTCTTGGCCCTGAAAATATAGTAGTGAATATAGTGAAATCCTCGACCTCACACCATTTATTCATACTCCAATGTATAGTATCATTAAGCAGTAAATATGTTATGATAACAGTTGAGATATCAGTAGAAAAATAGAGGATAGAAGATATGGCATGGGGCTGTAATTATACAAGCTGCCACACAGAAACAGATGCAGGAATAAGAACAGAGAAAGTCCACATAGTTATATAGAGCTTGCAGCTCAGATAGGAAAAGCAGATAGCACAAAACTGGAAGCTGAAGCATGGTCATCATATCCAAGGAACAAGAAGGAAACACAAAGAGTCCAAGGATTCTGAGTGATAGAAAAATATTTCCTAGAAGTATAGGAACTTTTGAGGATTTGGATTAAATAATTAATTATATATGGGTGATTTGTGTCTTGTAAGCAATGAACTATTGTGAGAAAGAAACTATATAGAATCTGTGTTTTGGAAATGTAAGAGAAACTTCTGAATAAGGAGCTGTTTCAATATTGAAAAGTCAGAATAACAAAAACTGGACTCTATTCCAAAGACAGAATGTAGGGGAGCACATCAGAAATTCACAACATGGGTGGTAGGACAACTGGGAAGTAGAAAAGCAAAAGAGACAAGCACCACATAGCCTCAGTAGTAAGTCTTCTTCAAACAGAATTGAAGAAGCAATCATTAGAAAGGTAAACCAGTTGGCCCTGGTGACAAGAGGCCTACAGTGGCCACCCACAGAACATGCCTATAGTATTATAAACCTCAAATCCAGTTGTGAGTATTGGGGAAACCATGACATCTGACAGAACTGGGCAGTAGTGAAGCAGATGTCTATTTTAATACTTCCCACGTCTTAGAGTGTTGTAGCTATGTTCTATCTCAAGTAGGAAATTACTGTTTAAAAGTAAGCTGATTATATGAAACAATTCCAAGTCAAATAGTCTAGAATCAACATACCATAGCACCTGGGTGAAAGACCACCACCACAGGAAGTATTTGTGGAAAGAGATATGGCTGGATATTGACAGGTAAAACCATACAGGCAACATAGGACTCTGCTAAAGTAGTTAAATATACAGAAGATAGTTATAGCCTCTGTCACTAGGAACCAAAATCATCACCTGAGAGTAATTTTAAGGCTGATTTTATTTAGTCACCTACCTACTGTGAGGTTTATGTCTGCAAAGACTAGGATTCTAAAGTAAGGAATAGTAGACATTTTGATATCTACAGAATATCCCCCCAGCATGGCATTCAATGCTTAGTGGAGTTTGAAATTACAGAGGTTCACCTATATAAATCTTAAAGCTGTGGCTGCTTCTCACACCTGTGAACACACTTGGGAAATATACCTTAACTAAAATAGAAGAAATTCATGGTATACCAACTGGGAAGTCTTAGGTAGGCTGCCAACTAGTAAGACATCCTAATAAAACTGACTGATGTATTTACACAAACAAATGCACTAGTCATAAAAATGCATGAGAAATTCTGCTGACGGATCATGGGAAAACCTCTCTCCTAACCAATGGATTGTAAAAACTATGCAGTCAGTAGTGGGAAGCATCTCTGGAATACATGTGACACTTGTCCAGTACAGCATCGGCACTGACCTAAGTCATGTGGGTGATAAAGTAGACAGGTTCACATGACTCTCTGCCCATCTCCTGTCTATCAGGCAGACTCAAATCTTATAGGACACAGAAAACAGCTAGTACAATGCCTTATTGGTTTTTATTTTCTTTGCTTCTTGTGTTTTTCCTTTTGATTACGATACTGTTAATAGTGTCATGACTGTATCTTATTTTTAAGCTATTGTTATTTATCCCTCTTTCTTTTTGTCCCCCAAGACAGGGTTTCTTTGTGTAGTCCTGGCTGTCTTCAAACTGGTTCTGTACACCAGGTTGTCTTCTAATTCAGAGATCCATCTGCCTCTGCCTCCAGAGTGCTGGGATTAAAAGTGTGCACCACACTACCCATCTTATCCCTTTCTTATAGTTAGCTAAATTTTTGACATTTTTTTTTTATTAATGGATAACCTTTTGCTTGGTCTTCTTTATGTTTTACTCTTTTCTCTGCTATTACATTCTTTTCTGCTCTTCTATTTATTTGGTTAGTTATTTATGTGTTTCCCTGTCTACTTTTGAGGTTTTGAGGCTGACCTTGAGTCTTTCTTTCTTTTTTTTTGACTGACACTGAAAACACTAACTGCACAATTTTATTTGAAAAATCACACCAGACACACATGGAGACACACAGCTGCCCTGGAGCTACATTAAGGACAGACTCTTCAAGCAGGGGAACACACAACCAAAACAAACACACAACAGTTGTGGTGCTGTGTGCATGGGGTACATCTACAACCAGCCTGGTGACAGCGACAGTACAAGGGGTGAGGAGGCAAGACTTTTAAACTTTGGATTTTCCTAAAAATCACGTTTTCATCTTAAATGATGAAAGACAGTTCTTAGCACAGTCCCAATAGTGCTTGAAAAGCAGCCGCTGAACCTGAATGTCTGACTCCCCCTGTTCTGCACTAATATCCATGATGGGGAGTCCCATCATGCTAAAGAACTCAAGCATGCTATATCGCGAGCAGAAATGGCAAAGGGTTAAGTCTTAGCCCAACTTGAGCAAACTCAGGAGTTAGCAGACTGTCTTCTTACTTGAGACTAAATTTGCCCACCTCACCAAAGGGTTCTTGTGTGGATAGAGTAAGGCCTGCAAGGCTCACTGGCTTCACACAAAGGCAACAATAGCCTTCATACTGTCACTTAATGTGGAGATCTGGTCCCCTCCCCCAAGTGATTTATAGCTGAAGTAGATAGAAAACAGTTTCAAGTGTTCAGTGTGGCTTAACACAGAAATAGAGGGGGCATCTGGTAAAGGACCTGAGACAGGCTGTTAAATTCTGGAGGAGTGCTGTGGGACCCCGGGGTACAAAAGAAGCTGTGGACGCTGTGACTCTGCCATAACGAATAACTCGATGTTAGTCTCTGCAGAGTCAAAGTCCCCTCTATTCGTGAAGCAAGTGAGGTTCCCCAGACTCAGGTGGAATGTCAAATGCTGGAGCATCTATGAATGTATATTCCTATCTGTAAGGATTCCTGGTATTCCACGTAGCTGAGCCAACTTGCTCAGGTGGGATGCACCTTGTACGGAGGCACGCCCCTGAGTGTGGCTGCATAAACCCTGCGGGTACTGGGTACAGAAGCACCTCCCTGAATGCATGACTCATATGGAGGCACGCCCTAAACGTGACTACGTAAACCCATACACACCCCTTTTCTTAAAAGAGACTGTTTGAGGTCTCTCTCTCTGTCTCCTGACTTCTGTCCTGCTTCTCTGCTTCTGCACCCGCCTGGGAACTCTCTTAAATTAACTCTCGTGTGGCCTTGGTAGTGTGTACCTCTTTTCACACGCAAAACTAACACTATCTCCTTAGAAAGGTTGGGGCATTACCTTGAGTCTTAGACACACTAGAGAAACACCTATCACTGTCTACATCCCCAGACCTTTTCCTTTCTTTAATTTAGTCTTGCCTTTCTACTGGGTTTTTCTCTTTCCCTTACTCTCCTTTGATCTCATTCATTCACTATTTCTATATTTACACTAAATAATTTTAACTTCAGAGCACATTCAAAATTTTACCATTTCTCTTCTATAGTCACCGGTATTATATTATGTGAGCTTCACCTTGGAGCCCATTCCCTCCAGAGGAACACCTAACCCAGTCTTGATATTAGGATGAGCAAATCCCGACTTGCCTGGAGTGGATGAACTAATCTACCTTGAGACTTCTTGCCCTTTCTGGGGAGGGAATGGGGGAATGGGGAGGAAGGAGGCTGAAGACTGACCAAGAAGGCTCAGGACGGGGTAGGGAGTTGGAACAAGGGGATATAGGGATAAAAAAAGGAAGCTTTATCTATTAAAAAAAAAAAAACATTTTTTTAAAAAGTACTTCTGTATCTTATTCAATCCCATGCTGTGGCTATTGCAACAGTTTGCTTCGTCCCTTCCCACTGGTAGCAGAAAATGAGTCTGGAAAGTGGGATACTCCCTAAGTAGATAAGCTAATAAATCTGAGAGATATAGCTCTATGGACAGATATACAAAATGCAACACCGAGAAACATAGAAAAAAGTGGGGCAATATGATTCCATCCAAATATCCTAACTTCTAAACTACAGATTCAGAGATATCAGAGTATGTAACAATGTTTGTTTCACAATTCAAAAGTTTGCTTACAAAAATGATCAGTGATCTCAACAAGGACACAGAAAAACAGATGAATAAAATAGGAAAATCCATCTAGAAACTGGGAGAGAAATAAAACAATGTAGAATATGATGCCAAAAAATTAATGAAAGAAAAATTAAGCAAAAAATATGAGAATTTTTAAAAAGAAAAATATTAAAAATAAAAACCTCAGTGAATCAAGTTTTTAAAAGTCAGCAGAAAACATTACTGGGGAAGCAGCCTAAGCAGATGAAGTCATAGCACGGATGAAAGACAAGGAAATATTGCACTCATCAATTTAAAAGAAGAAAAAAGAAAGAAACCAGCATGACCACAAGTTCCAAGAATTGTATGAATTAATCAAAAAAAGCAAATCTAAGACTCTAACAGGCCAAAACGGGGAGCTGAAATAAGAGCAATAGCATAGAAAACATACTGAATTACACAATAAATAAATTTGGAGAATTTCCAAAATCTAAGGGAAGGAATGGCCATCCAAGCACAAGTGACAGAACCTTGGCAACATGATCAGAGAAAAACCTGCCCACAGTGTACCATGGTCAAGGGGCTAGACCTCAGCCAGACATGAGAAGAGAAACACCCCTCCACAGTGTAACATGCTCAAGATTCCAAAAGCACAAAACAGACAACACAGGCATTCCATACAAGAGCAAAAGGAAAACTACTTGAGGCGGGGAGAAGTGGCATGGGAGGCATGGAGGACAGAGAGAAAGTGGGAAGAGGAAGGAGGTAGGATGGCATGGCAGAGGAGCAAAATATAATCGTGTGTGTGTGTGTGTGTGTGTGTGTGTGTGAAAATGTCATAATAACACAGTGCATAATGGAATAATATAAAGGGATGTTTTGAGACATCAAAATATTTAAATTTAAATTTGGTTTATTTAAAAGACTGAATATTTGAGCCACAACTTACAATCCTTTCTGAGAAATATATAACATTTCTGATAAAATGTTTTCAAAAAATTCTGAATTTCTCTGAAACAAGATTTAACATTATGATAATTCTGATCTGTCCCAGAGCCTTGAACATATGGACTTTGGGGAACATCTCAAATCCAAGACACAGCACTGAAGCTTCTATAAGACTGGAAGCCAGGAAGAGGTAAACCCCTGGTTACCAACCTTCAGTAAGTCTACCCCAATCCACTTCGATCTTTTTTCTAAGACAGGATCTCATGTAGCCTGGGCTAGTCTCAAGCTTACTATCTAGTGCCAAAGATGTTCTTGAATTCAGATCCTCCTACTTCTAAAACCTGGGATTACAGTTGTGTCTCATCATGCCCTTTGCACTCGGATCAGGCCAACACTCTACCAACTGAGTTACATCCCCAGATCCACTTTCCTCATTGAAGACTTATTGAAGTACAAGTGAGAAACAAGAACTGACTTTCTAGTTGAGAGTTTATTTAGTTATGAAATCTAAATAAGATGAAGAGGCACTGGGGATTTGATAGGAGAGACAGAAGGGAAAGAAAAAGGACCTGAATTAGGAACATGGAGGAAAGAAAAATAAAGATTGTTTTAAATCAACATATGTAAAGTAAAAATTGTCTTCAAGAAATTATTTTTATAAGGTAAAATGATACACACATATGTCAAGTTTTAGATTATTAGTTAGTGCCTCATGTTAAGCAGCTTGGAAAATGGAGTCTTGAACTGACAAGCAGCACATATATTAAAAATTGATACTTAGAACTTAGTAATTAATGCCATAGTTGTAGTGCACTTTCTTCTAAATGAATTGTATCATTTCTGCATAAGGACTTACTTACACAGCATGCTAAGTTTCTGTCACTCTTTGTTAATCCATGCTAAATATTTCTAATATGTGTTATACAACACACTCATTCTCTGTTAATAAATTGGTAAGTAAAGAGCATTAAAGAAAATGCCTTCATATCTTGACTGTTTTTTAATTCATAATCCTTATATGGAAGTCAACACTTTACAAAATTACCTTTGATACAGCCGATGCTATAAAGATGAAACTTTCATTTTTGTCCTCAGTATTCAGTTAAAAAACTACAAATCAAGGCTGGAGAGATGACTCACTGGTTAAGACCACCACCTTCACAGCAATGAGGACCTAGTTTAGATCCCAATATATAGATGCCAGTAACATGCCACGAGTGGTCTTGTGCACAACTATATCCCTGGGTGGGGGTGGGGTAGTCAGTGGCAGGAGAATGTCTGTGTATTTTGCACTTGCAGCCTAGCCAAAAAAAAAAAAAAAAAAAAAAAAAAAGGTACAAGCCCAGGGAGAAGTATTTCTTCAAAGAAGTAAGGAAGAGAGTGCCAGAGGAAGAGAGGAAGACACCCAAAGCCATCCTCTGCCCTTCTTTCCTAGTATAAACAAACAAATCTGTAAAAGGTGTTGCTGTGGCTTCTAGTATCCATAGCACCCTCTAAGCACAAAGCTATCTATGTGGATCTTTGCTGTTACAACCTTGTCCTGGACAGGACTGCAGTTAAGTTAGGTTAAAGAGTCAAATAAAGGGTTGGTTATCTCTATATCAAATGCACATGGTCACAAACAAATACATATCAAATAACTAGCCTGTAGAATTCAAATATGCATTCAGTTCACAGATTTTGTTAAAAAGAATAATTTAAATTAAAATACACACAACTCACAGTGCAAGATCTCAGGAAATCTATAAATAACAGGGTCTGTTTAATCTGGGCTGTCAGTGGCATATAAAAGGTTAACTGAGGGGCTGGAGAGATGGCTCAGTGGTTAAGAGCACCGTCTGCTCTTCCAGAGGACCGGGGTTCAATTCCCAGCACCCATATGGCAGCTAACAACTGTCTGTAGTTCCAGTTCCAGGCAAACACCAAGGCAAATAAATAAATAAATAAAAGTGTTTTTTTTTTAAAAAAAAAAAAAAAAAAAAAAAAAAAAGGTTAACTGAAACATTGGGAAAACCTAAGCATAATACCATCAGGCTTGGCCCTGCTTAACTGCTGGGGGGATGGGGCTTTGTTTTCTTTTTTTGACTAAAGAATTAGTAACTAATTACTCATTTTCACATTTCATATCTCACAAAGTAAAGATATGAAAATAATTTCTTTGTTCATGTCTTGTCAGTCACCTGAGCTTGTCAGGGGCAACCACTCAGGTTCCATGTAGAGAGTCAGGACACATTATGCATGGACACTCATTCATTTTCTCTCCAACATTATAACGCTGTGGAAAGCTGAGTGGTAGACTCCCAGTGAACTAAAATAGCTGTGATAAACACTAACAAACCCATTTTAATCATCAATAGGATCCCAGCAGGCATTTCTACCAGACATTCAATTGAAAATTTACATGTAACCCAGGGGTTCTTGTTTTACATGTGTTTATTGTATAAATACTGTATTGATAGTCTGACTGTGATTATTCTAACCTCATTTCTGGCTCTAGAAGTTGTCACTCAGGCAACCTACTGCCCCAGGTCTTCAAAAACTCTTAATTTACAAGAAACAACTGATGCTCGTGTCTCAGAGGATTAAATGCAGACCTCTCTATCATGTTTCCTTTCTCCCACTCCCCCAGGACTGCTGTCCTTTAGTACATGCACAGTGTCTACGTGGTACTAAGGAGAGCCCAGGGCTCATACGTGACTACACACGATTAGCCTACTCTACAACTGACCTAACCTCCTGATCTTTCCTCCCCACCCCACCTCCAACTTCTAAAAATGGGACTCTCAGTATGATGCAAAGATTGGTTTTAAGCTTCTCAGCTTAAGCAATTCTTCCTCCACAGTCTTTTAAGTAGTGAGATTTAAGCAGCTGATCAGTAAGAGGCTAGCAACAGTGTTGAGTGAGTCACCATCAATACGATCATTCCCTGTGAGTCCAGACATTATTCTGTGTATTCACACACTGTGATAGGATAGGATTAGGAATTGGTTTGTGAAATTATGGGAGCAAAGAGGTCTATCCATCCTTAGTCCGAAAGTTAAAACCCAAAGATAGTGAGGTGATTCAGTTCTTATCCTAAGATCTGACAGCCAATGGAGCTAATGGTCTAAGCCCCCCAGATTCTGAAGGCCCAAGAAAAGAAACTCTAGTAGCAAAGATCATGAGAGTTAAACAAAGACTGATGAAGCTCAGAAAAATCACACACACACACACACACACACACACACACACACACACATGCACACACTCAGAAGTAATATTTTAAGACTAGAGGTGCAGCTTGGAGTAGAACCCTTCCCAATGCCCCGGGTTTCCTTCCCAGCCCTCTGAGGAAACAGAAGTATTACGTTGGAAGCTTTCTCCACATTCCTTAGTCCAATCAAGTTGACATAAATTTAAATATTACAAGTCTACTTGGCCAATTTGGTACTTTTATGCATCTCTTAAATCATACTTAATATGCAAACAAGTATATGATAATATGATAATTCTACCTAACAGGAGAGCACAATCCTCAACCAAAGACACTAATTCCTCCCCAAGAGAAAAGATAAAGTCTATGCATGGTGCTTTATTCTTACATAATATGTTATAATGGTAAAAATACTTAAATATTAATATAAAGTCAGTATGCTTTATGTTATATGATAAGAATATAAGAAAGAAAAGATGGAAGAGCCAAAGGCTTGTGAGCAGGAGAGCTGGATCCACCTCTCATTGGGCAGAGCTGGAGAGCTAGTCCTGGTGGTGAGAGTGAGAGAGAGTTGTCTGGTATCCCGAGCCCAGGAAAACCAGTCTTGCCCCTTGCCTGCCACCACAGGCAGGGGAGCTGGCCCTGGTAACCTAGGTGCAGGAGAACAGGCAGATGGACCAACTCACCTAGCATCCAGGCCCAGATCCAGGGCTTTGCATTGGTCCACCCTACCATCTACTCCATCTATGAACTGCTGGAGCTGTGAAGGGCCTAGTGCTGCAGAAATAAGGCTGTAGAATCTCCATGCGCAGAGCAACAACAGGATATCCAAGAGGAGTCCCAGTGAGGATCTAGCATTAATACTGTAACAGAAGCTAAAGGCCTGGAAATAGACCAATGACACATTGCAATAAATACTTGCAAATAAAACTGTTTGAGTATATTCATAGCACCATTATTTATAATAACCAGAACCTGGAAACAACATAGATGCCTCTCAATTGAAGAATGGGTATTTTTTTAATGTGGTACATTTACACAATGGAGTACTATTCAGCAGTTTTTTGGGTTTTGTTGTTGTTGTTGTTGTTGTTGTTTTGTTTCGTTTTTTTTTTAAAGAAAAAAGACATCTCAAAATTTGAAGGCAAAAGTATGGAACTAGAAAAAACCTGAGTAAGATAACACAGACCCACGAAGACAAATATGGTATGTATTCACTGAAAGTGGATTTTAGACATAAAGCAAAGAATAACCAGGCTAAAATCCACAACCCCTGAGCAGCTAGGCAACAAGGAGGAACCTAAGACAGACATCCATGGACCCCCTGGGAAGAGGAAATAAAGAAAAACTCCTGAGTAAATTGGGATCATAGGGAAAAGGGGATAAAAGGAGGTAGAAAGAGAACACGAGGGAATGAAATGGTTGAGTTGGGGAAGAGACAGAGAGGGAGAACAATGAAGTAGGTATCTTGGTAGAAGGAGTCATTGTAGGTTTAGAGAAAAACGTGGTGCAGGGAAGTTCCAAAGATCCCACAAGGTAACCCCAGCTAAGACTTCAAGCAATGGTGGAGAGTGTGCCTGAATTGGCCTTCCCCATAATCAAATTGATGACCCCCCCCCAATTGTCATTATAGAACCTTCATCCAGTAACTGGTGGAAGCAGATGCAGAGATCCACAGCTAAGCACTGGGTGGAGCTTCCAATCCAGTCAAATAGAGACAGGAGATTATATATGAGCAAAGGGATCAAGATCATGGTGAGAAAATCCACCAAAACAGCTGACTGGAGTTATTGGGAGCTCACTGGCTCTGAACTGATAGCTGGGGAAACTGTATGGACTTAACTAGGCCCTCTGAATGTGGATGGCAGCTGTGTGGTTTGGGCAGTTTGTATGGCTTCTGGCAGTGGGACTAGAATTTATTCCTAGTTCGTGAACTGGCTTCTGGGAGCCCATTTCCTACAGAGGAACACCTTGCTCAGGCTTGATACTGGGGGGAGGGGCTTGGGCCTACTCAACTGTATATGCCAGACTGCATTGACTCCCCCTAAAAATTCTTACCCTCTCTGAGGGATGGATGGGAGATGGAGTGAGTGGAAAGCTGGGGTGACTAAGAAGAAGGGGTGAAGGGGCAACAGTCTTGGGTATGTATAAAAAAACTTGTAAATATAAAAAATCTAATTTTAAAAAAGGGGAGTCTAAGAAGAATGTGCTTGCTTCCTTGCCTCTTTTTTTATTTTTATTTTTTAAAAAGAGTACACTACATGACACACCATGGCTTCCATGAGTTTTTATTGTTGTTGTTTTGTTTTGGGGGGGTGGCAAAGGCAGAGGGCAGAAATGGAAGGATAAGGAGATGAATGGGACAAGTTTATGATGTAAAATTTATAAAGAATCAATAAAAAAATTAAAGGAAAGAAAAGAAAACAAAGATACTGTTGGTAACAGTTAAACTTCTCCACTAACTTGACTGATGTGGAATCACCATGGGAACACATCTCAGTGTAGCTAGAAGGCTGTTCACAGAACAGTATAGCCGAGGAAGAAAGATCCACCCTAAACACAGGTGGCACCATTTCATGGATCAAGGTACCCAAAGGAATAAAGAGAGCCAAACCAGCCTCAATATCCTTCCCCTCACAATGCAAGCGAAGCGACCTGTCACCTCATGCTTCTGCTATCACACTTCCTCTGCCAAGATGGACATACTCTCAAGCAAAACCACAAACAAACCTTTCCTCCCTTAGGATTTTTTTGCACATATTTTGCTAAGGCAATAAAACAAATAAATTCTACAAAAAATGTAATGTATACATAAATACACAAACCTCAACAAAACCATGAAGAAAATATTTATCAAGGCTAATGGTCCTCATTTCTTTAACTTGGCATGTGGCTGTGGCTGGTATTATGGATACTTTATTTCAGTGCCCATTCTATATTTTCTCTGTTGTCAGCAAAGAACTCGGCTGATGATTACTCTTTTACCTACTATCATAACTCAAAGCTTCATTCATGAAGAATCTGAATAGTTCTCTGTTGGAACTGAATTGGATTGTTGTGTATTTCCCTGGACCTTGGTCACAAACCAGAGTGACAGTAAGAGGTAAAGAATGCCCTGCACACCAAATGCCCTCATCATCACCTCCATGTGGAGCAGAAGTCCAATGGTCCCTTGACAATCAGAACCAATCACCCCAGCCAAGATGATGACGAGTAACACAGAAGCCTCAGGAGCCCAAAATATCTATTCTAGTAAGAAAAAACCACTGCCATTTGTACAGTGCAAACAATAAACTCATTGCCAGAAAGCTGGCCATTCACCCCTGGGAATCGTGCCACACCACAGATTGAGTATTGATCTCTTCTCCCAGGAGATAGAACTCTCAGTGAGAGTCATAACTAGGTTGGCCTTGACAAGTGGAAGTCCATGACATTGAATCTGAGCATAGCCTTCATTTCTGCCATGATGACATCTTTGTTTTCTTAGCTTTAGCTCATCAAACAAAGTCGATGTCAGGAGCAGTTAAGGAATGAGACTTGCTTACATGTGTAGAACAGGTCATCTTACCCATTTGTTTATCTATTATTGCTAAAGCAATCTTTTTGTGAGCATTCATGTTGTGTAACAAATATCTACACATGTTCTGCACAATAAAAAAAATCCTAGACACTCATATGAAGAATCTAAAAATAAATAAATAAATTTTAAAAAATGCTTGAAGCTGCCATGAAAGTAGAAAGAACTATTATGGAACTAGATATGAGGAAACTGGAAAAATGAGAACATAACTCAATGATTACTTCAGGCCCTCCTGCAGAGTTAAGGAGCCAACCCTATTCCATGTCCCCACACCAACCTCCTGTGATTATATTCCAACTGGAATAGTGCCATTTTCTTGTACATGGAGATTTCAGTCTCCCAAAGTTCTCCAAGCCAACACCATTGACACCATTCCTGTACATCCTAATTTAACCATTAGCACACCACATGGCCAAAAGTCATAGCCTGAAAGAGAAGTGTGCACTCTTGTGAAACTAACCTGTCCCAGACAGGGAGCTGCCTCTTCCTCCTTCTTTACTTCTCTCAGAAGGTAGTTAGGAGAGGATAATGGTTGTAAATATAATCGAAGTGCAATATGAGTGTTGGCAAGATGGCTCAGTGGTTGCCTCCAATCCTCATGACCTGAGTTCGATACCAACGACCGACATAATGAAGGTGAAAGCCAACTCCTGCATGTTCGTCTTTGACCTTCACATGAAGTGACATGGCATATATACACACATACATATACATATGAAATGAATCAAGTATTTGAAAATAAGCATTAGAATATGCATTTATAAAACTGTAACAATGAAACTCTTACACAATATTTGATGATTTCAAGAACATTTTTCCTTATTTGTGCCATCTCCAGATTATTATGTTATAGTCCTTATCCAATACCAATAAAATTGAAGATAGCTTCCTACATTGAAATAATTGCCTTCAACCAAAATTACACATTAAGGTTTTTACCTCAAAACAGGATTACAATTCTCGCCACAGTCTGACTTTACCTGTGCCTTTCAAGATAATACGAATGTTCTGTGTTGGTAGTACATATTAAGCTAACTCTCATCTTTTGAAAGCATTGCATTAGTGATGTCTGAGTTCATCTAAGATGCACACTCAAATATTCAGATCTGATAGGACAACAAAAGCTTTCAGAAGTGTGTCTCTGATGATATTTCAGGGGTTTTTTCCCTAAGATGTCTTTATTTCTCATTTGACATCCCCATGGCTATTTCTAGAATAAGCTCGAATCAACTTCCTCCATAAAGACTTCTACAAGTTCAGCCATGATGGCCTGTTCCACCTATAACCTCTGGAGGCATTTTGAGCTGAGGCCATCAGCAATGATTTAGCAATGATCTGCAAATATGTGTACTCCTGTGCCTGATATATGTATCTCTTGTCCACTTGCTGCTTTCTCTTGCCCTTCAAGGTGAAGATTTAATGTCTGCTCTTTGAAAACCTGATGAGTATCTCTTTCTTCTTGAGTTTTGTATTCTCTTCCTCAGCCCTAAAGCATCCTATATTCCAGTCCATCGGGACAACATCACACTGTCATATAGCTGTCTATCTTCCTCAGGAGACAGTGAGTCCCTGGAGGGCTGAGAGTTAGATCCAAACAACCCACCACAGTATCAGGTGCAGGGCTAGTCTAAAAAAACAAAAAACAAAAAGAAAAAAAAAAAAAAAAACAATGCTTGCTAAGTAGAAATAATGAAATAAATGTGAGTTGAAATAAAATGAATGTGAGTATACTTCAACCTCCAAAATGAGCCTGGCCTTTACAGAAAAAAAACAAAAACAAAAACAAAACCCACCTCAATTTCACAAAACTGTATTATTTCTAATTAACATAATTCAGTGAATGTGCAATTGTGATTTCACTTATGTAATCCCATCAAGGTTTTCCTTTTGTTTTGTTTCTTTGTTGTTGGTAGTGGTGTAGTTTGTTTGCTTGTTGTTTGCTTGTTTTCCAGGAATTCATAGTTTAGTTAGAACAGTATTCTCATCAGATGTCCCAATTTTGGCTCAGCGAACACTGGTCCTGAATGACAAGAACCATTTGTTACTACGTGAGCTGTTCTGGGCTCCTCAGTGTCCAATCAATGCATCAGCTGTTGTTTGTGTACATATTGGCCCCAGAGAAGAATGGAGAAGGCAAGGAGAGGGGATAGTCCTGTAGCTCCCGCACTCCAGAAGCTGAGGTGGGAGGACCTCAAGTCTGAGGCCAGCCCAGGGAAGAGGAGACACAATGACAGTGTAATGAAATAACTAATCAGGAATGATCTCTCATGCCAGCGTAACAGGACACGGACAAGCATGAAAGAACCTGTCACTTTTCTTGCAGCAAAATATAGGATGCCTGAGAACATTCAAGGAAAATGACTTCAAACTGATGAACTCTTTGGAAATACATTGCATGGTCTGTCAAGAGCAGAAAAGAGATGAAATCAGGAGTCTCCTTGAGTAATCGGGTTTTTGCAGTTGGGTGATTTTTTTTTTTTTAAGGAAACCGTATAGAAATTGTTATTAAAAAAAAAAGCTTGAGACACAGCTCCCTGAGGCCTATTTCTCAAAATTCAGAACTTTCAGATTCTGAAATTCAGAAAGGAAATTATACTGGAATTAAAATGTTTTCAATGTAAAAATTGTCCGCAGCTTCTCCTTGGTTGTAAAAGCTCAACGATTATGTTCAGCTACCCCTAGAACAAGACCTACACAATGAGAGAGCTCCAAACAGCATCAGCCATCATCTCTCAATCCACTATGGTAGCCAAAACAACTGGATGGATGATTTGAAAGGTCAATGGTATCAACTGCTTTCTAAATAAATGTTCTTGTCTAAACCCACACATCAGCACTGCTCTCAGCCTTTGTCAGTGGGAGAAGTTTCCTTTGCCCTGGGAGGTGATTAGCACTAACCCTCACAATGGGTGGAAGTACTGAGAATAAGAAAGTGCTCAACCCCAAGTGACAGATCTGCATGGTCCCCTTCAAGATTCAGGGAATGGCAAATAAAGGGGGCAGAATGGATGTACCAGTCAATGGATGAGAGCTGTGAAGTGACATCCCCCGGATATGACATAGCTGTCACATCCAGGAACTCACAGCAGAAATTGAAACTGCATAAAAAATTACCTACCTATCTACCTATCCATAGTCCATTCTGAATGGGAAAGGGACTCATGAGGCCACACTTCCTCTCTGAGGAGCATAGGCAGTGAATGGTTGTTGCTGAAGGGGGAGTCAGTTTCCTCAGTGTGTGTGTGTGTGTGTGTGTGTGTGTGTGAGAGAGAGAGAGAGAGAGAGAGAGAGAGAGAGAGAGAGAGAGAGAGAGAGAGAGAGAGATTGTAAAGGGGGAGATAAAAAGTTCAATTATGTGTTATCTTAGAAATTGTGATGGCTCACCCTTGAATAAAGCTTATTAATTGCTCAGTATTCAAGCTGGCAAGAGTAATCTTAGTAGATTGTAATTTATGGCAGTTTATAGATACATTTATTAAAAATTCTAGGTGGGATCACCAATCACAGTAAATTAAGGACTCTTCACCAATACAAAGAAACGATCAAAGTGTCAAATGTTTCAAATTACTCAGTTTTCTAATTCCTATGCCCTGTCCTTACATACACAATTGTTTTCAATAAAACTGTGTGGTTCATTGATTTTGACAGGTAGCCAACAAGATTGCCTCTTAATCTAGGAACTGATGTTAATCATTTTAAGTGTATTTTAATCATCTGTCATACACACACAATTTCTGAAATTTTAAATACATCTCTCTTCTCTGTTCTCTCTTTGAAATTGTATAAATATTTCGTTAGAAAGGTTAATTCTGAGGTGCTAAGCAATTACCTCAGTTCCATGCAAAAGGTCATGAGTGAGAATTCAAATAAAGGAAATTGTTAATGAAGCTGTTGGAATCAAAACGAGGGTCATAGAAGATGTGAAGATGTAAGTTTGTAAGTAAACTTCAGAAGAGGAAAAAGTAGTAAGAAAAGCAAAATCTGACAGAAAATATGCTTCTTCCCTAATGCCTAAGACTGGAAGAATTACACCAAATAAATAATTATGAAAAATAACCAGTGAATTTCTGTACCAGCATACCATATTTTATCTCATTCTTTATAGAGAAACAACCTCTTCTGAGGCCAATTTGTGTACTCTTGTAATGGAACCTTCTAGATCCCATCAGAGCCAGCCTTTCCTTCCTTTTTCACCTGTCTTCTGAATAGTTATACATGCTGAGGATTATCTCACCTTACACAAAAACTCTGCTACTCGACAACATTCAATTTTTCTACTGCCCTTTACAGTGAGTGACTCTCAGAATAGCTTCCTGGGCCCACACTTTCCACTTCTCACCCTCTGCTCAGTAAATCACACCTCTGTGGCCTCTGTGACCAATATGCCTTTCAGCATCTGAATAATATGACTATAAATCTAAGAAACATATTGTAGAGTGCAGCCTGCCTGACTTTCTGACCAACCGTCTTATTCCACCCATACAGCTCCAGCAAAATATCTTAGACAAGGTGTTGTTGGTGTTGCTGTCGCTGATATCTTGTTTTTAGTTTTGCTCTTCTTTTTAGGGTTTTGATTTTCTGAGCCAGAATATCATGTGACCCAGGCTTGCCTTAAGAACCCTGTGTAGCTGACAATGATGGTCAATCCGTCATCTTCTTGCCTCAACCTAAGTGTTAGAAAGTCATATACCACCATGTCTGGGTGTAGACTATTTCATGAAGCAAAATTTCTTTTGCCTCCAACTAGGGCATTAGTAAATCTGATGATGTCTTGCTGTCTGCTTTTAAGATGATATCTGTTGTGTGCTACAGAATGGGTGAATACAAAATCATCTCATGGGGAAAAGGCGGGAAAAGCTAGCTAGTTTCCTCAAGCTCTTTTATAAAGGCACTGATCCCAGCCATTACTCTGCCCATCACTTCCAGAAAGATTCAACTCTTTACTATCATTGTCTTAGAAATTAAGAACTAGTAGATGAATTTTGGGAGACCCCTATGTTGAAGCTATAGAAGATTCTTTGAAATCTCACTACCCAGCTTTTCTCCAGTTTATCTAATTATTGTTCAGTCTGGGTCTACTTATGTAGTGTAGACATGCCTGAAACTCACTAAGTATTCAATAGACATGATGATGATGAAAGCTAAGGGCTGATGTAGGAAATACAAGAAACACCAAAATAACTCACAAAAGTCACTGGAGACTATTTCTGCAGCCAATCTCTAACTCAGGACTATCACTTCATGTATTGCAAGAACCTCCCACATAGTCTCTCTCTCCCCAGTTAATTCAGTCTTCCATCATTTGTGCAATATTTTTTCAGTGTCTTCAACTGAAAACTATGATGACACCCAACTAGCCTGGCAGGGACTTAAAAGTCTTATCCAACAGGAGAATTATCAAGGCATTCAATGGGCAAGCTGGATCCCAGATATTTGGACACTGATCGATTTTAAAGAGGCCACCATTTTTCCCCAATTTCAAGATGATGTTAATATGCAAATAAAGTTGAGAAACCCCTTGTTTTCCATTTGAGGACTGTATTTGAATCTCTTCACAACTGGGCAATGCCTCCTATCTCATATCTTCTTATTTTTACCTTTACCAATACAATACTAGTTATCACAACCGTGTCTGAAGATATTTCCAATCCTTGTTAGACCTTAAAGTCTATGAAAGGCAAAACTTTGTCATCCATCTCTGTGCCCATAACTGACAAATACAATGCTTAATTAATAGTAAATGCTGCAGGGGTGTCAAAGGAGTATAAGAAAAACACTTGGAGACAGAAATGAGAAAATGGCTTGGGGATTGGGCCCATGGGTAAACTCTGAATCTGTCTGAGTATCTCATGGCTAACTCATCAGGAATAAAATCAAAAGCTCCTACATAAATATTTTCCAGAAAGTTTCTGCTTAAAAGGGTAAAAATATAACCTCTTAGAGACTAAATAATATCATTTTCCTGATCTCAGTTAGGATCCTTCTTCCCTCAACACACATGGAAATTTCATTTTCAATTAGACCTCCAACAACATCATGACTTCTGCCACTAGTCTACCTTTTTGAAGATTTTTGTCGTTATTAAGGAAATATGATCCCTGGTTCAACAATAAACTCAGCTCTGCTTAGTCAACAGGCTAGTGAACTGTCTTTAGGGAGTATTAAGAATCAACACCTGCACTCTTTTTACACATTATCGTGTAGTTTTGACATCAGCTGCATTGTCAAAGGTCACTCAACAAAAATCAAGTAAAGAGATGTTTGTTTCACAAGTTTCCCTCACAGTCTCTGCAGCTCATTCTTTCTAAGGATCCCAGCGCATTTTCTTTCTGCCAGGAGCATGTTCATTACGTGATTAACAACACACTTCCAGAACTGGCAGAGGAAGAGATTTCACCACTCCAAGAACTGCTGTCAAACTGAGCTCTGCATACTCTGTGTTTATCATCCAGTTACACAAGAGCAGTGTTCTGGGAAGGCACCGGTGACAATTACGACCATTAAATGTGCTGGTGGTTTGCTAATTAAGAACTGAAAAACGGCTCCCAAGTGCTGATTTCTCTATTTGACTTCATTAGAAAAATCACACATGGATGGATTCATAATTACTCTTAAATTAAAAGCACTTGTTTATTAATGGTACCAAACTAGGGAGTGATACACCCTCTATGGTATGTCACTTTGGGAGACTGTGAGGCATCTCATCTCTGTTAATTACACAGAACCTTTCACATTTTGGATTCTAAATGATATTAATACTTTTGTGAGTTTGCAGTGTTCTTTGCTTTATGAGGAGAGACAGTGCTGCTTATTGTTCGAATGGGGAGATTAAAAAAAAAAAAAAAAAAAAAAGGACTCAGAAAGCTGAAGTAACAAGATTGCTGAGAGTTCAAGTCCAGCCTTGACTACTCTGTCTCAAAAATAAACTCCAGAAATTGCTAATACTGTTTGAAAGACTGTAAGCCAAGCTGTTAGACTTAAATAAAATCTGATTGCAAAAAAAATCTACATTTGAATTTCTGTCCAGGAAGAAAAAGAAAAAAACAGTGATGTTGGGTTTAAGAGTGTTCTTTTGCCAGTTAGTGTTGCCTGAGGGTTCAAGAGGCAAAGGAGAGGTTCAGAGTTGCACAGCCCTCTTTGATCACTCTGTCATGATTCTGAGGCTTCCGGAGCATAATTGGAGTGCATAGCTCATCAGGCAATTTTTGGTTATCACTTTAAAAGTTGAAAATCAAGCTTTGGACTCTTTATGGAGCCAAGGCTGGACTTGAGCTCCTTATTCTCCTGTGTCCACCCTCCAAGGGCTAGTATAATGGGCATTTGCCATGGTGCCTGCATATACCAGGTGCTACTTTTTAAATGAGCAAAATATGGACAATGAGAGGGCTCTTGGTGAAGGAACTTGCCACCAAGCTTGACAGCTTGTCAGTTCAAGTTCACTGTGGCAGGGTGTGCTCTGACCTCCACGTGACTGTCCTAGCACACCCAAAAATAAATGTAGAAAGATGAGGTTTTTATGATCTTTTAGTAACTAGTATTTAGTATTGTTAAGATTTCCTAAAACTGAAGTCAAACATCGTAGTCAATGTCTATCATCCAGCACTAAGGAGGCAAAAGCAGAAGGATCAGAAATTCAGGGCCAGCCTGATCTACATAGCAAGACCTTGTCTAGAAACAACACAAAACAAAAGGGAACAAATAGATAAAAAAAAAATAGATTTTCTGAAAATAGATTTGTAATTACAGAAGCAGATCCTGTAAGAAACAATTCTATAGTCTACTGGAGCTTCCTAATTTGTGCATAACGAACACACCCAGAATAAATTATAAAATTCTGCGAATCGAAGGAAGTAATTCCGTGATTATTAAGACCACAAGGCAGCGAATCAAGTCAAGTGTCTTCATTGTATGAAGAACAATGCACC
>PVIH01000285.1:55880-215546 GCA_004025045.1 Sigmodon hispidus
TTTTTTTTTTTTTTTTTTTTTTTTTTTTTTTTTTTTTTTTTTTTTTTTTTTTTTTTTTTTCCCCATAGCACTGAAGGAAATGTGAGATGTTAGCAAGATGAGCAAAGGTCCAGACTGGGTTGAGAAATAGGAAATAAACTCAATCCTCAGAAGAAAATTTGAGACATTGTCAGAGGCTCAGACGGCCCTGAGTTACCAACACAGCCTGTCTCAGAACACTGCTTGTCTTTGGGCAATGTCCAGAGACCAGCTTCTACCTTCTGGTTATAAAGTATTATTATCAGACATGGTGGCTCAGGCCCATAACCCTAACCTAATAGTCAGGATGTAAAGAAAGGAGAATCAGGAGGTCAGAGTTAAATCAGCCTAAAAAGTGAGTGGAAGGAATAAAAGAAGAATGGAGAGACAGGGATGGAGGAACAGAGGGAGGAAGCAAAGGCTAGCCTCACAAAGCAATGCTATACTTTTCTCCTCCACTCATTAGCTGTGATTCTTCTATTTTCTTTCTTTCCTTTGCATTAATGGTGAAACAGTTTTCAAAGAAATCGAGCAAAGGAGAAGACTCTAGTTCCATGGTTACTATCCTCTCAAGTCCTTGCCCCTAAATATCTGTCCCATGCTTTCTACTACTTCATTCTAGGAAGGGCCATCGAGCGCCTAGAAAACTGCCACCACTGATGCTTTCTCCACCCACCTGCAGAAAGCAGAGCAGCTCATTGCATTTAGACTCTATTCTTGGAAACTGTATCTGGTATACAGCTCATGATGACTGTCGCCAACAAGCGAGACAGAAATTAAATCTGTAAGTTGCACTTTAAAGACAGCCAGTGATCTAAGAAGTAGCAGACTAACATAAAAACCATAAAGGACTGATAGGATGGTTCAGTGGGTAAGGCACTTTCTGTACAAGCTCAAGACCTGAGTTCAGGCCCTGGAATTCATGTAAAGGTGGAAGGGAAGAACAAATTTCATAAAATGGTCCTCTTGACCTCCACAGGCATTTGCACACACGTGTACACACACACACACACACACACATAATGGTTGAGTTAATTGAGGCAAAGTCTCACTATGTAACCTTGGCTGTCCTAGAACTCACTATGTAGACCAGACTAGACTTGAACTCATAGAAATCTACCTGCCTCTGCATCCAGAGTACTGAGATCAAAGGTATATATGCCACTAGGCCTGACATAAATTAGTTTTCAATTTCAATCAATGCTCATCTGGCCAATGGTGTCTCACCAGTAGCCATTCCCAGCCTTCCAAAGTACACTACCTGCCATCTCCTCTCTAGCTGGCAGGCTCTAGGGGAGAAAGGAGACAAAAACAGTGATTCCAGAGTCCAGACTTTCCTCTCTGGTCAGGAGGCAATCCAGACATGTGCCACTTGTATGTGTCTAATTGTCATCCCATGCACTCTACCCTCTGTCACTGGATGTCTGAGCTTAGGCTCTTCTTGAAATGAATGCTAGGTGCAGTAACTGTCTGCCACTGTCAGTCTTGTTCTTCACTAGGGGCATCTGGGATGAGGGTGAGGTTAACTTGGTGTGAACACTCTAATCTACTCACAATGCACATGTGCAGATTCCTTTTTGCAACAGGGAGTGCTAATGTATCATTATAATATGGAGCATAAAAATAACCCTGTCTCTCTCTCCTGGTCCCTTTCTAAATGGCACAATAGTAAACTTTCAGAAAAGAGGAAGTGCAGAAGGAGCAGGTCTGGAGGAAAGGGGAGGTAGAGTAGAGCTGCACCGAGTAGAGCGGAAACTGTGGTCAGGATATATTATATGAAAAAAGAATTAATCCATTTTCAATCAAAAATTTTAAAAATTAAATTAAAACATATGAAAAGAAAGTTTCAGAAAACATTTTAATGAACTTTTTAACTCTTTTAGAAAACTATTATTATTGTTGTTATTTTAAAAAGACACTCTGTCCACATCTTAGGTATTTATTTTTTCACTGCTGTTAAAGAATCCAAGCCCAGGGCTCAGTAGTAAAGCACTTGCCTAATATTCGCAATGTCCTGAGTTTGATCCTCAGCACTAGGGAGAAAAATCCAACTGCAAACTCAGGGATGGGCCCCTAAGAAGTCAGCGTTCATCTGGCCAATAGTGTCTCACCAGTAGCCGTTCCCAGCATTCCTTTCTGCAAATGAAAACTTGTTCCTGGGAGAAGCAAAACATTCATTTACAAATTAGTCCTCTTCAGTTAATGTATCATTGCTGAAATTTAATACTCTCATTATCCTTCATTATTTATAGTCTATGTATTAATATCCCATGAATTGTTTCTTCCAAAATGATCTTAATCTTGTTTAGCTTATTCTAAACTCAACCACTTTGCAATAATGAACCTGCTTCCTGTAATTAACTGTTCATGGGGAGTCCTCGATACCCTGCAAGGAAGTTATAACTAATATGAAGTATTCAAACCGTCCCAGTGGGGGGTCCAGGATGCCAATAGGCTCCACGGTCTCCATCTCACCAGTACCTTCTTAAGTGTAGGCTTTTATGCTGTATGGGGAGCAGTAATATCTCCTAATGAGTACTTTAAAACCTGTCCTACCAAATGTTTATGTGTGGCAAATAAGTCCCCTTCACTCCTTGGCTAAGACTACAATAGTCAGCTCTAGAAATGCATTTATTAAATCAAACAGCTCTGATGGATAGGCCTCCAAAGAAATCATCTGTCACTGAGAAGAGCTGTGCAGATTAAAGAATATGTAAGACACAGTCACAAGTTTCCAAATCTCACAGGCAAGCAGCGGAAACTCCACAGGAAAGTGATTTCTAACAAAAAGATATCATTAAAAGCTCTCTATCCACACACACAAAAAATCATAAGCTACTACAAGATTAATTGCCACATGAGTAGATTCGACAGCTCAGAACAGTAAGAGATCACTCCCGGCTACAGTGAGCAGAGCAGGCCTCACAATTTTAAAGATACTTAAGCAAAATCTTGATGGAACAGAGGAGATTAAGTAGTTACTGATGGAAAAGGGCGTGTTCAATAATTACAAGCCACAGGAATTCTAAGCAGCAATTATGGGAATACCAATCAATCCCGGCTCTTAGTTACGCTGTCGTGTTTCACTACTAGTCTGCAGCAGGTCGATTTTATACTTTCATCCTCCCCAGAGTGGGAAACAAAAGATATAGGTTTAGATAGAGAATCCTCAGAGCCATTTGGTGACAGAGCCATAATTTGGTCATACTCCAAATGCAATCACCATTCTGCTTTTAATATGACCAGTTGAGTGTTAGATGGGTTATCTGAGTCAGAAAAAAATCTAGAGACTACACACTTTAAGAAGCTCTGTTTGGCTACCTGAAGGGCTTGAGAAATTGAAGCAGAGGCTATGAGAATTCAAGGCTACTTTGCAGGTCTGCACAGCATGAAACATGTCGTGACTGGGTAGGTTAGAAAGTGCACATTGAATATTGGATCCAATTCACCAGAAAAGTATGTATACACAGTGGAGTTCTATTCAGTCATAAACAGAATAAACTATTCATTTACAGAAAAATGGGTGGAATTAGGGATCATTGTGTTAAGTGAAATAAGCCAGATACAGAAAAAAATTACATTTTCTCTCATGTGTAGAAAGTAATCTAGATTTTAACCGATCTAGGAGGACTAGAGGGAGAACAGTGGAAGACAGAAGAAAAAATGAATAAGAACAATGTGTAACGTTATACGTACATGACGCTATCGGATGAAAAACATTTGAATAGATTTTGTATGCTTTGACAATTTAACTTATTTGTACAAAGTGCTTTGAACATATCTGTCTACCTCTACTTCCTGCCAGCTCTCCTCAGTGCCCTCACTGTCTCTCTCCTAATTTCATATTCTATTTCTTACTTTTGCTTATGAAACCCATTGTTTAGATGCAAGCAAAAATAACTAAAATGAATGCAAACACACACAAAACATAATAGTACAAGAAGCAATTGAAAGGAAAAGAAAGTAAGAGAGAGTAATACAGGGAGGAAAAACCAGCATTGCCTGCTTTGTCTGTCACGTACAGAAGAGAGATTTGACAATATACATGTAGGGGAGACTTGAAAACAGAGACGATACTATTTGGAAAAAGAAAAGAACCACCAGAGAAGACAAGAAAAGATGATGAGTATGGGTGAGTGTGGAGCAAAGAACAATGATACACACATATGAACTTTCACAACGGAACCAATCTTTTGTGCACACATCATGAAATAAATAGTGGATGAGATGGCTGAGTGGTTAAGAGCTCAAACTGCTCTCCCAGAACCTACATTTGGCATCTCACAACTGACTATAACTCCAGCTTTGAGTAGGTCTAACACCTCTGATCTCTGAGGCTACCCCCACTCATGCCAATATACCTACACAGAGTCACATACATAGATATGTAATTAGAAATAAAATCTAAAGTATACTAATATTTATTTATTAAAGAAAGAGTTATGAAAGTAAGTTAAATTGAGATAAATAAATCAATACACATTGCAGTGGTCTATACACACTGGGATGGCAGCATCAAAAACTGGCAAAAAAAAAAAAAAGAGTATAAAAAATACTATCAAAGAAAGCCATCAGTGGAGCATGGCAGCTGTCAAACAATGGCCAGCTTTTCAGCATCTCCTCCTTCATAGATCACACAGCTAAGCAATGTCTCTGGGCACGTTGGTAGTTACATTGGTCAGGGCCAAAATTTCAGCCGAAAGAGACTAAGATTAAACAAAAATCCAGAATCCACTTTCAGATAAGACTCAAAGCCTCCCCAACCTCACTCCATATTCTTTACCTCATCTGTGGTGACCATACAGCCTATGGTGTGTTAGAGGCAAGACACACATTCAGCTCCAGTCCATTCTCCCCAGAGCAGAGATGCTCACTATCCAAGAAGAAATAATAACTGTGAAATGCACCACTAACAGGAGCCGTGCTTTCAATATTTTTACATTAATTAGTATTATTTTAACTAATACAACAACGGATCAGATATAGTGATAAGATGATACCAGAAGATAATTCTCACAATTTGTACTTCAGTTCTGAGAATAATTATTGCTAATAAAGGGGTAGAAGGAGAGGAGGTAAGCAGGAGGACCATTAATTAACTGACTATTTTCCTTTACAACCTATCAAAGAAAAGGCAAAAAGAGGAGGCTCTAAGCTGAAATGTCCGCCGCACGGCTCATGATATGGGAAATATAGCAAAGGACAGATATAAATATTTGAAAGTTACATCAAACTTAATGGAGAAAAACTCAAAGCAATCACACTAAAATCAGGAACTAGACAAGGATGTTCTCTCTCCCCTTATCTATTCAATATAGTTCTTGAAGTTTTAGCTAAAGCAATAAGAGAACGAAGAGAGATTAAGAGGATACAAATTGGAAAAGAAGTAGTGAAGCTATCTCTATTTGCAGATGATATGATTGTATACATAAGTGATGCACAAAATTCTACCAGGGAACTTCTACAGCTGATAAACACCTTCAGCAATGTAGCAGGGTACAAGATTAACTCAAAGAAATCATTAGCCCTCCTATACACTAAAGATAAAAATGCTGAAAAAGAAATAAGGGAAACATCACCCTTTATAATAGCAGCAAATAGCATTAAATACCTTGGAGTAACTATAACCAAAGAAGTAACAGATCTATTTAACAAAAACTTTAAATCACTGAAGAAAGAAATTGAAGAGGATATCAGGAAATGGAAAGACATCCTATGTTCCTGAATAGGTAGGATCAATATAGTAAAACTAGCAATCCTACCAAAAGCAATCTACAGATTCAATGCATTGCCCATCAAATACAATTTTTACAGACATTGAAAGAACAATACTCAATTTCATTTGGAATAACAGGAAAGCCAGGATTGCCAAAACAATTTTGCTCAACAAAAGAATCTCAGGAGGCATCACCATCCTCAACTTCAAGTTATGCTATAGAGATACAGTAATAAAAACAGCCTGGTACTGGCATAAAAACAGACTTGTGGATCAATGGAATGGAATTGAAGTTCTTGACATTAACCCAAAAACCTATGAACACCTGATCTTTGACAAAGAGGCCAAAAATATTCAATGGAAAATAGATAGTATCTTTAACAAATGGTATTGGCATAACTGGATGGTTGTGTGCAGAAAATTGCAAATAGATCCAAGTACATCACCCTGCACAAAACTCAAATCCAAGTGGATCAAAGACCTCAACATAAACCCAGCCACACTGAACCTGATAAAAAAGAAAGTGGGAAATACCCTCTAACACATTAGCATTGGTGAACACTTCCTAAATATAACACCAGTAGCACAGACACTAAGAACAACAATCAATAAGTGTGACCTCCTGAAACTGAGAAGCTTCAGTAAAGCCAAGGATACAGTCCATAAGACAAAATGACAGCCTACAGAATGGGAAAAGATTTTCACCAACCCTACAAGTGACAGAGGACTGATCTCTAAAATATATAGAGAACGCAAAAAACTAAAGTCCAAAACCTTGAATAACCCAATCAAAAAATGGGGTTCAGAACTAAAAAGGGAATTCTCAGCAGAATTACAAATGGCTAGAAGGAACTTGAAAAATGCTCAACATCTTTAGCCATCAGAGAAATGCAAATCAAAACAACTTTGAGATACCACCTTAAACCTGCCAGATTGGCTAAGATAAAAGACATAGGTGAGAGCCTATGCTGGAAAGGTTTCTGAGCAAGGGGAACATTCCTCCATTGTTGGTGAGAGTGTCAGCTTGTTCAGCCACTCTGGAATGCAGTATGGTGGTTTCTCAGAAAAATGGGAATCCATCTCCCCAAAGATCCAGCAATACCACTACTGGGCATTTACCCTAAAGATGCACATTTGCACTCCAAAGTCATTAGCTCAACTATGCTCATAGCAGCATTATTCATAATAGCAAGAACCTGGGAACATCCTAGATGCCCCTCAACCGAGGAATGGATTAACAAGCTATGGTACATTTCAGGGGATGTACTCACTCATTAGTGGACATTAAACAAAAAGCTAAGCATGTCTAAGCTGCAAACCACACTACTGAACAGCTTGGGATCTAAAACACCTTGGACTGGCACCTTGGAGCCTGTTCCCTCCAGATGAACACTTGACCCAGTCTTGATGTTGGGATAAGGAAAGCAGATCTGCCTGGAGTGGATGCTGAACTAAGCCACCTTGGGACCTTGGGCCCCCCCTGCCCTTGCTGGGGAGGTGCTAAAGTGATGGGAAGAAGAGTGAGTGAAGGGAATCTGAACAAAGGGATACATAGATAAAAAGGTCAAAGAGAGCCTTGGCCATACATCAAGTTTGACACCCTGGGCTACATGGGACCCTGACTCAGGGGGAAAGAGAAAGAAGACAAGAAAAGACAGACCTATCTGCAATGGGAAAGTGAGATTCCTAAAGGTCTATGCAGATGTAAACATGGACAAAATTAGATTTCTGTGTAGGTAGGACAGAAAGACTGTAAGAAACTGTGTAGCTCAGTTAGTAGGATATATGCTGGCATGCACAAAGCCCTGAGTTCCATCCTCAGCATTGAATAAAAGGGACATAGTGTCACCATCTATAATCCCAGTACTCAGGAAAAAAAAAGTCAAGAAGATCAGAAGTTCAAGGCCATCCTTGGTTACTTTACCAGCTGGAAAGCAGCCTGAACTATGTGAGATTCTTTGTTAAAAGAAAAAAACAAGATAATATGAAAGTGTTAGCATTGAGGTATAATACAGAGCACAAAAAAAGCCAAATAAAAAGAAAAGAAATTTCATCAAAAAGGCATGTATATTATTATTGCATTCATAGACCTGGAAATAATTATATATATATGAACATTAATAAAACTGAATTGAATTTTAATTGAGACCAGTGGTTATATAGTTCTCTTTAACAAACATTTGCCCACTAAAGAAAAGGGCAAAGTATCATATTAATTATGAGAAAAATATGGAGTAAATTGAAGGTTAGGAATTTAACAGATGAACTATCAATAATTTTATGTCAATTCTTATGAGTAAAATAAAGAATGTGACCTTAACATTAATATTCCAAGTTTTCATTTGAAAAAAAAAGAAATCAATAAAAATTGTAGTTTAAACTGAGTGTATGTGGTGCATACTTTTAATGCCATATCTCAGGAGGCATAGGTAGAAGAATCTGTGTTCCAGACCAATCTGCTCAACACAGTGAGACCCTGTCCCTTTGGGGGCTGGGATGGGGGTCTTACTCAGGGTTACTATTGTTGTGATGAAACACCATGACCAAAAGCAACTTGGGAAGAAAAGGAGTTACTTGGTTTACACTTGTACATCACAGTTCATTATCATAGGAAGTTATGGTGGACAGAAACTCAAACAGGGCAGGAACCTAGAGTTGGAGCTGATACAAAGGCCATGTAACTGTTACTTGATACCTATGGCTTACTCAGCTTGCTTTCTTACAGAACCCTGAACCACCAGCCAAGGAGTGGCACCATCCACAATGGACTGGGCCCTCCCCAACCAATCATTAATTCAGAAAATTCCCTACAGGCCTGCCTGCAGCCCAGTCTTATGAAGTTATTTTCTCAATTGAAACTCCCTCCTCACTGATGGCTGTAGCTTGGGTCAGGTTGACATAAAACCAGCCAGTACAGTCATTTATTTTCTTAACTATTTTATTTTCTATATACTTTAGAACAAACATTTTTTTTACAAACCTATGACTATGGTTTAAATAGTGTCACTTACAAAGTGCTTTTAAGTGTCAGAATGCCACTTGCCACCAGTAGCCTAAACAGGAGAGGAGCCTCTGGCTGCAAGAATACTTTGCAGACATACATACAAAGGTGATTCAGATGATTTACATTCAGCCCCTTAGCATCTTTAGCCTATATTTTTCAGAGTTCACCTACATTCTTAGAACTGAGGGTTGTCTCAAGTCCTGAGTCCTCAAACAAAGCTTGATACAGTCATGAATACAAAGAAGAAGGTAGCTCTTGAACAGATCCTGACACATCATTATGACTGAAACCTGGTTGACTCCTAAGCCATAAATTCTCTGGTCAAGCACAGAGGCTCTTTAGCCTGGAAAAATTTGCCATTGTTTCTGCTACAACAAAGAAAAAAGATGGTATTATTTCCTCCATCATCACAAAATAGATCACTAACAAGGGGAAAGGATATCAGATATATGTAATTAAAAATTAATGTGACACAGAAGCCTTCAGAAATGAAGACTTCAGAACTAAGAAGACTGCAATATTTATAGGCAGTGTGATTAGAGGCAAAAAGTGTGTTCTAATGGTGATGATGGGCTGGGGACTAAGCAATCTCTGCTTGTCAGTTATAATAAACCCTGTGTGTAAGGTTAGAAAAAGGAAGCCTACCACCTCCTTTCAGAAGGCAGGCTAGGGAATATTCCCAAGCTCATGCCAGGGGAGAGAGGTCAGATCGACTTCCTGCCTTTGTAGCTTTCTTAGCTCCTTCTGCTTGAAAAGGAAAAGATTAAGGGCAAGCCAGCAGTCACTGGGTGGAGCAAAGCTCAGAGCATCAAACCTATCTCTGATCAGCCCTCTGAAGTCAGGCTCTGTCAGCATTGGGTTTTCTGTGCTTCACCGGCATCTTTTACATCACCCTGCAAGAAGAAGAGGCAAGATGCAAATGCAAGAATGGTCCCCACATGCCCTCTTTGGCTCATGGAACCCAGAACGTGCCCTCGAGGTACCAAAATCTCTCTGTGAGGATGATTTGTGATAATAGTTACCAGCCAGCTCATGTAGTCTTTAACGTCCCTTCAGTGTCTCTTATGCTAGCTCCCAAAATGTTCCTGAAACTTCCCTGCATAATGGGAAAAGCATGCAGAGGATTGTCCAAAGTATTTGCCCAAAAGAGCCCTCAACTAACGCTTAAGAACACTGAGGGCAATGTCTGGTGTTCCTCACCTAGAATCTCAGCAGCGAGGAGGCTGAGACAGAACTGAGAGATCAAGACTAACACAGCCTACATATACAGACCATGTTTCAAAAACACAAAATAAAACAAAAAGGCTGAGGCTCCACCCTAATTATGGCAGGTATTTGCTTAGTTTCTGCTGACTAAAAAATATGTCCAAAAGCTGCCACTTACTAGGTAGTTGTTTGTGACTGCATGTGCCTGAGTGGAAGCCAGATGTAGATGGTGGGCATATTTTTCTATTGCTCATTACTTCAGTTCAGTGTTTCAGCTCAGAAGTAGGCCACTGAGCCTTTGGGACCTGCCAGTCTCCATGCCGCGCTTAGCACTGTGATTACATATTACACATCTGCATTTTTACATGGGTGCCGGAGATTCAAACTCAAGCCCTTATGCTTGCCCAGCACATTACTCACTGAGATATCTCCTCAAGTTTCAATACAGCTACTTTTTGATGAGATGGTTTCACTTTACCATCTGAACAACATCTTCACACAGATGAAAAAGACATTCTCAGTCTGTGGATTCTGTTTTGTTCATTAAGGTTGTGGATAGATTTAGCATACCTTGCCTCGACATTAAGGCTCTTCCAAAGATATTCAGTCCTCAGAACAGGAATCATTGACTAGAAAGGTATTTAATTAACTGAGTAATTATTAGTCTCAGAAAGTTAATTTGTCCGATAGTTTTCTCAGTTAATGAAAGGGGATATTAGACAGTGCATTTGCCAAGGAAGCCACCACCCAATCTGATTCATTTACCACGGGTGTTGTAGATTGCAACACAGACCTCCTTAAAAGCTCACCCTTCCACATACAAATGTGTTCTGATGAAGAATTTAGAAAGCAATCACTTAAAGGGCAGAACTCGTGTTTTGCGTGTTTGCTGGTTTTCCTTTTTGAAAAGCCTCATTAAACACAAGAAGCCAAACAGAACTTAGGAAAAGAAGGGGAGGGGGCAAAACTGCCTTCCCAGACCCCAGCGTTCAAATGAGATTGCACACAAATGGCTGAGATCTCTCGGCTCCTATCCTAGCTGCTATTATTCCACGTTTATGTGACTCGCATAGCAAATAAAAGAACAGAACACAGAGACAAAGAGCCATGGCTGTGAAGACAATAAAATCTCTGCATTGGTTCGCTTGAGCAATCTAGTAGGCTAGCCACCACTTCACACATTTTCTCTACACTATGCTGTCCATCACACAGCAGCTTTGAAGAAATGGAAAACAAAAGAAAAAGGCCATCAGTTGTCATAGAAACAATAGCAATTTGTGCCACCTTTGTGCAAGCAGATAGGAAAGGCTTGCTGCCACTGTTAGGGCATTTTCCAAAGACTCAGACTAAAAAATGCCAGCTTAAAAAGGTGTCACAAGTTTTGGTCATACATGAAAATAAGCACCCTTCAAGCGTGATGTTAAATCCTTGCATGGAATTGAAGGCTAATTAAAATACAATTCCAGATTGGGGGGAGCACTTTGAGAAAGACAGGTTAGTTAACCAAAGATTTCTCTCTCTGAGGTCTATGAGGCATCTGTAACCTTTGTAGATGGGGGTCATCCCATGGGAGCAACAGGGTGCAGGAGGCCAAGCCCTTAGCCTGATGGGATCTGGTCTCATCAGAGAAAGCCATAATCAACTATAAGAAATGACAATTAAGCTGGTGATTAAGGTTAACACGGGAAATGAAGATATCCCAAGGGAGAGACTGAGCTGCTGGAAACCAAGCTGATGGGCTGTAATGCCACGTGGCTGGGGATGTGCCTCAACTGACGGCCTTCTTAAGACCACTTCAAAATGGTTTCCCTAACAAACTAGTAACAGCCACCTTTCAGCAATAGGTTGTCAGGGCCCAGCAGTCCCTGGTGGATCACCTAGAAGAGAAATTATCTGCCTAAAAGATGATGCACAGTCAACTTAAATATATTAAATCAAGACCCTTTGTTTCCCATACAAGTTTCCTTTAGTTGACGTCCCAGGATTCTTACCTTCTTCTGTACAGTTTCTTCTCACAGGCACTGAGAAAGATAGTATCCATATCCAGAGGTTATAGACAAAGAACAGGAAGCCAGGACTGGAGAGTTGGGCTTTAGCAGCAAAACCACAGATGGTACAAGTTGGGAATAGGGTCTGATGTTATTAAAATTCATCAAATTGAAATGAAGTCCAAAAGAAACTAAAGAGTCTAAGAACAGGACCAGGGTTCACAGAGGAGGAAAGGGGGAATAAGAAGGAAAATGAGTACACAGAGTCTAGGACGAGGTTTCAGTAGAGTTGAAGTCAACAGAGCCTAGAACAAGCAGGGGCATTGGCCTGAGACCTGGTCTAAATTCATCCAGAAACATCTCTTGTGTCCCTGCAAGGACAAGAACAAGGGGCCCACTTAGCCAGCTGGACTCAGTTGAGATACATGAGACAGAAAATTGAAAAGGAAACCAGGCAAAGGCTGGGGATGGTACAGACACCTGTTGATCTAAGCCCCTTCCTGCCTTTTATTCTATTCTAGGTGGAGGGCCTTGTCCTCATGGTCTATCATGGCTGTGGTATCCATTAGCCACCACAACACTCTCCAAATAGCAGAATGGGGGCATAATGGTGAACTCTTCCCTTTCTATGAAGATTGACCCCAAGTAACAACTAAAATTCCCACAGGAAACTCATTTAGCAGAATCTACTGGTATGGACACAACCAGCTAGCTGTAAGGTGTACAGAACATGCAGTCTTTGGGTTGGCTTCATTGTCCCTCTCTATAAAGTACTAATAACTAAAAGAATAAGATAGTGATAACTGGAAATTTTAATTTTCCTAACAATTGTTTTCTTCAATCTGATTTCTTCTTGGATTTCTTCTGAGAACATGTCAGTCATGGTCACACATTCAACTACAAAAAAAAAAAAAGCATTTGAGCTGGATAATGAAATGGCTCAGTGGGTAAAGACATTTGTTGTCAAGCCTGATAACCTGAGATTAATCCCACAGACCCACGTGGTGGATTGAGAGAATTGACTCCTACAAGTTCTTGTCTGACCTCTACATTCACTATGGCACATCTCACACATACATACACATAAAAACATAAGTGTAACAATTTTTTTTCAATTTTTCAGTGTGTGTAGAGATACAGTACCTTTTTCCTGAGTTCTGCCAATTAGTGCTTGGCTCACATATTCAATGGGAGGGTGGCAAGCAGTCTGAGGGTGTCTCCCTCTTATTGGTGTGTAGTGAGTCTTACTCAGTCCTGCCAGCCAGCTCCCAAATAATGACAGGGAGACTTACAATTAATTATGAAAGCTTGGCTTTTAGCTTAGGCTTGATCCAACTAGCTCTTATAACTTAAATTAATCCATATTTTTCATCTAGGTTCTACCACATGGTTTTACCTCTCTTCCATCTTGTATCTCCTGTTTCCTTTCCATGTCTTCCTGGCAACTCCACCTTTCTTTTTCCCAGAGTCCCCTCTGTCTCTGAAAGGCTCCTCTAACCTCTTCCTACCAGCTATTGACCACTGAGCTCTTTACTAAACCAATCAGAAGTCTCCTTATCCAATCAGAAGTCTCCTTATCTAATAAGTCCCCTTATCTAATTAGAAGACTCTTTGTTAAACACAATCAGAAGATGTGTGAAGACACATCTGCACAGTATGAACAAATATTCCAAAATGTGACAAAATACCTACAAAAACAATATAAGAGTTTATTTTACCTCACAACCTAAGGATGTAGTCCACAATGGCTAGAAAGTCATGCTCTGGGAACAGGAGGCAGTTGGTGAAAGTACATCATAATCAGGAAACAGATGAAGTCTGATGCTCAGTTCATGTCCCCTTTTTAATTCAGTAGGGAATTACAGGCCATAGAATGCTGTTTGTTGCCCATATTTAGAGTGAATGAGTCTCCCTGCCTCAACCCATTCTAAAAATCTCACAGAGAGACACAGAAGTTTGTCTTCTAGGTTATTTGTGAAGGTAACAGTCAACATTAGCAGTCAAAGAGATCTCCCATGTATCAGGCTCTGAAGAGGCTCTAAAACAAACAGCCTTCACAGTGAGGCATCATAACACAGGGTCTGGGTCCACGTCAGAGTAGCTGCTGCCTGGAACCAATGGTGGTTGCTATTACAACATGGCCAACTGTGGCGGAAATGTTCTCTGTATGCTGTAAATAAAGGAGCTGTTTTGGTCTATGTGGAGCACCTTAGAAGTGGGTAGAGGATGACAGGATAGACAGGTAGAAGGAGGGCAGAGTTAGTCAGCCTCCATCCGATCCCCGAAGAAGAGACATGTAAGGAATTCAGGTAAGCCATGGGCCAGGCCACGTGGCAGGTAGATTACTAGAAATGTGTTGAATTAAAATGAAAGAGCTAGCTAGTAATGTGCTTAAGACATAGGCCAAACAGTATGAAATTAATATAATTTTAATAATAAATAATAAATAAAATAAAGATTTATTTCTTTGGGGGAAAAAGCTGCCACAGGCAAGATCTAAACTTCTGGCCTAAATGGGCCCAGAAATCTCTCTACAACAGCCAACCTTGGCTTCTGAGACTGCCTATAAACATAAAGAAATAATCACTTTTTCAACAGTGAGACCCATCACTGCCTGTTTATTTTCTACAAAAGCCATTTTGCACCCTAGAGATTCAAAGACTGGGAAGTCTGTGCTTCCTCTGGTGATACTCCCTAGTAACAAGGAAACAATGGTGGAACTACATGATAGAAGAAAGTGTAACAGGAGGTGTCACTGCTGTGTGATGAAGGATTCATCCAAACAATTCAAAAGAAAGGAAATCTCCTAAGGAGAAGCTCTGCTAAATTTTGAAAGGCAGAGAGAACTCAAGCTACCTTCAGAAACAGAAAGTGTATCTTGTACTTGAAGAAGAGGCCTGACCCATATGTAAATATAAAAAAAGATGTTCCTGGGGATCATTGGCAATGCAGTTTGAATGAAGTACCTTCCAAAGTCTGAAGACTCAAACTTGAAAACTAATAACATGTAACATTTAAATGATGACTGCTGTGTGGCAAATAATGTCCTAAATGTGCTGGGCATATTAGTGTGTTTAATCCTCACTATAGCCCTGAGCAAATATGACCTTTCCATAGACAAGGAAATCAAAGCCGAGAAAAGTGAGTCCCCAAAGCTAGCTTGCAGCAGAGCTAGTGTTTGAATGCAGGTGATCAGAGTCTGGGCTCTGGACTTCTACCCTCTCAGGGTGACTGTTCTGTCCTACAGGCTAATGAAGGACAGCTACAGCTGGACATTGGAATTCTACTCCAAAGGACCCAGGACACTGGAATTCAATGAAGATCTAGAAGTAATCTGAGTGAGCTACCTGGAAAGTTAGTGTCTGAACCCAAGGACCTTGAATTAAGAGTTCATTAGAGAGTCTGAAGCAAGCTCCGACATGTTCTCACAAAGAACATAAATGATGATATGAACATGTTTATGCCTAGATGATTTCTTTTGAGATGTGTGACTATAAAGAAGCCTGGAGAAAGTGGGAGAGGAGTGATGTGCTAAACCTAGGGACAGCTGGTCCCTGACAGCACACAAGCCTCAGCTGAAGTCTCTACCAGGAGCAGATACTTGAGAAAGTTCAGGTGACAAAATCCAGCTTCTATTAAGCCAGGGAACATGAGTAAGCAGAGCAGCAATTTGCATTGAGAGGATGTGGAAAAACAGAGCAGTGTTCAGCTGTCTACAGCAAAACCTATCCCAGGAGAGCAAAGGAACAGGCAAGAAGCATTCAGAAAATTCCTGAAGGACTGTTTTCCTTGAGCAAGTCAAGGAGTTCAGAGATGAAGCCCTGCGGGGAACAAAGAACTCAGCCACCAGACCAGGGGTGACCCAGAGTGAAGAAATGATCCATTACCTCTAGGAGGTCTTTGAACCTTATAAAGAAAAAGGAAGGCACCAGAGGCCACCCTCACAGTAACACCAAACTTCTAGTCTGAAGCTCCCACTGGCCATTAGTTCTCTAGGAATTTGAGGTTGAGCTGAAGAATAGGTTCAAGAGACAGTACCAGAGTCTTGATTGAACAGGGGGAGAAGTGGCCAAGTAATCCACAGTGCTGAATCTCAACACAAACCAAAGCCTATTCTCCCTGAAACTCCAAATCACATATTTTCATCACAGAGCCCAGACATTTGAAACAGTAATTCAAATAGATTCTAGAAGTATCAAGGTTAGACCACTGGAATGATCAGAATGTCTGAGGCAAAGAATCTTGGACTAGAGTTCTCCAGAGAAGCAGAAGCATGTGTGGGGCTGTCCTTACGACGAAAATGTCCACAGCAATACAGAGGTCAAGGAGACTCGAGGAAAGCTAGAACACAAGATAAGATCATAGTCTCCTTCCAGTCCAAGGTCATAAGCCCAAATTCAGTGATTCTGATATCAAAAGGCCAGAAAGGTAGGTGTGATAACCAAGCAGGGAGCAGGCTCACCTTTGCTATGACATTTTGTTGCATCCAGGTCCTGGCAGGACTGAACAATGCCTACATTCATCAAAAGAGGGGGCTTTGCTCAGTCTACTGATCTGAATGCTGGTCTCTCCTAGAAACACCCTCCCACCCATCCCTACCTCCATTCCCGGCATAATCAGAAATGATTCCAGGATTTCAGGGCATGCAGTCAGGTTGAGACATAAAATTAACTACCTAAGACCTTAAGGCCAGGAAATGAGATTTAGACACTGCTTTGCCAAGTAGCCATTCATGTGTCTGCTGTGTCAAGGGAAGAAGCACTTTCTTCAAGCTTTCCTTATCAGAACCAGGAAGCCTCTAAGAGCCATATTGTTCTCCATCCAGCATGTGCAAGAGGTCTCTAGCATCCAGCCTATAAATATAAAGCAGCGAAAGACGTTCAGAGTGGACAGTGTCCCACAAGACTATGACAGTAAGAAGGTGTGGCACAAATGTGGAAGATCTACATAGTCAACCCTCTGGGAATTGAGCAAACATCATGGTCTCCTGACTACCTCTTCATACTTACCTAAGAAGTTAGTGAGGCCAGACCACACTCCACTCAGAAAGGTAAACAGTAAAAATACCAAGAAGCTGATCCAGTAGAACAATCTCAAGCTCTGGGCTTTTGTTTTTTAGCAAGCATTTCTTAGCCTGTCTCTAACTGTAACAATACAACCGGAATTACATCTCAGAGAGTGCAAAGCCATCAAGCACAACCTGGAGATAAAAGAGTGGGAAGAGATTTATTAGAACAAGTAAGGAGAGCACTAAAGCTCTTTGCAAAACAACAACAAAAACAAACTGGCTTGGAATTTTATTAAGGAAACTGTGTATTCATAGATGAAAGCACGTGCTGGACTAAGCATTGTCTTTATGTCTCTGAGATATCTGCCCACAGACTCATATTTTTAACACGACTGCTACAGCTGGAGGCGCTGTTTTGACAGGGGGAACTTTCAGAAAGTGTAGGTAGGCTGACAGAAGAAGATCACTGAGGGAGAGTCTTCCACAGCCTAAGCCCCGACTCTGTCTACTCTCTACTTCCTGACCCATCATCATGTGAACAGGGCCACCATGCTCTCCTGCTGCCATGAACTCCATCATGCCTTGCCTGCTGGGGTATAATGAAAGCCTCTGAAACTGAGAGTGGAAATAAGCTTTTCTACTCTGAAGTTGTTTTTAGCAAGTATTCTGTTACTGAATTAGTAACTAATATAGGCCCATTTAAGTTTTATGTCTGAAAAGGCAAGGTAACAGACAGGAGTCTTAGCCAAGAGAAGTTACTGTGATAATGAGCAAAGAATCAATGGGGTTTCTCCAGACTCTGGATGGTTCATCATGAAGGCCTTTCTTCCTGTCTTTTCTTTTCTTCTCTTTCCTTTGACAGTGTCTCTATCCCAGGCTGAGCTGCTTGTACAAGTAAGGATGACCTTGATCTTCTGATATTCCTGACTCTAGTTCCTTTATTGTGGGGTTACAAATGTGTGCCACTGCACAAGGTTTATCAACCTAGAGCTTCCTGCTTGCTGGGCAAGACTTATACCAAATGAGCTGTGCCCCCAGGCCATCATTGTAAGATTCTGCAAATAATCTTAACTAAAACAACAGAAACAAGAAGATAGCAGGTATTTTAACAGTGTTTTAAATAGCTCCCTCTACAGTGTCCACCCCCTTTAGCAGCTTCAACTAGCAACTACTTTTTTGCACACACTATAAAATGTGTTATTTTGCTGGCTTGAAGTAGAAGGAAAGTAAGTATCTTGCCCTCAACTTTTAAAAGTGAACATGAAATGGTGTAGAAGGCATGTAGGTCTTTATAGTCACATATAAACACTAGGGAAAATACAAATATTAAGCATATAGGGTTGTCTCTTCAAAGGGAGAGATGTACAACTTGTTTTCCTCCCAGGAAGCTGGAAATAGACCTTATTAATACCCTCCCACCTTATCTTGAGTTTATTTCTCTCGAATCTATAGCACTACACACATACCCCCCAGACCCTTATCTTGAAGCTGTTTTCCTGGTTAATCTATACAACCTACCTTTATGGAAGATTTTACTTGCACTCTACAAGGAGTTTCAGTGTAGACATGGCTACAGGTTTTTGTGAACATGGCATTGAGTTATCACCAGGAAACTTTTCCCCCAAGTCATGCTATACTTAAGTATGTCTACAAAAAAAGTGCTTGAGGTCAGACTTTTGAAGTTTGAACCAGCAATAGCTACTGAGTCATATGGAACTGAACTGTCTTCTTGCCTCTCATGGACTGATACTGCTGGTCACAAAGTTTGCAGAGATCCCAGAAAATTATAGATAAAAAGCTAAAATTCCCTGCTATCTAGAAAAGAAAGAGACATATCAATAATGAGGGGACACAGACATGGCCCCACACTTCAATCCTCAACAGCCCGAGGACTTCTTCTAAGCTTTCAGGACCTAAACTCAAGCCAAATTTGGTTTTATAGCTTTGAGGATGAAAAAAATTTCAAGGCAAAGAAACAAAGTTGATGATTGTGTTAAAGATGCTTTAATGCCTGGATGTGATGCTTTTTTAAAATAAAGTTTGATATTGATTTTCAAAAAACAATAAAGAAAAAGAAGAAAAGAAAACACTCCCCCCCAAAAAAAGATGCTGGTTAAGAGCTTGGGTCTGTCAGAAGAAGGTATTAGATACTCAAGTATTGGGGAGCTTCCTGAGGAAAAGTAGGAGAGAGGAGGCAGAATCAAATATGGAAATGGTTTGCTCAAGGGAGAGGAGGTCATTAATTGTCTTAACATTAGCTGTTAGCACCATGTTGGTGGCTCTCAACTTACATTTCATATTGTTGCGATGAAATCTGTCCCCCCCTCCCCTGCCTTTAATAGGCATAATATAGAAGGTGGCTCCAGAAATGCCTTGGATATAAACGGATGAGGTAAAACCAGAGGCCATTAAGGTTGTACAAGGGGATTAATACATGTCCTCTCCCAGGAAATGGATTTTTGGCATGAATCCTAGGAGTTTACAGCTCTGTGGCTGGGAAGGGTAAAAGGTATTAAACTGGAATATTTGCTCAGATCCTCATAAGAGGCTTCACCCAGGTGCCTCCGCACAGAGCTCCCCTCTCTATATTCACATCCCCCCAATTTTCCCGGCATTTTCATTCTGCCTCTGGAAAGTCTCAGAATTTCAGACCATTGCAAGGGAACAGCAGAAAATGAAACAAAGAAAAACAGTAGGCAAAGCTCCACCAAAAAAAAAGAAAAACCCTGATTGTATCATAATGACAAATCAAGGCAGCTGTGGATCGTCCTTGAACACACTGTCGGTATTTCCTTTCTTATTGTTCCAAAGTTAAGATAACAACTCAGTGCTTATAAACCATCATTTAATATGCACCCTTGCAGCCTGGCCCAAGAGACAAAGCACCCTCTGTGCTTCTTGTCTTAAATCTGTCAGCATAGAACCAGGCTTAAATGATTTTTATCCTTCCTTCCTTTCTCTTCTCTGCCACTGGCTGGGAGCGGTGGAGCATTTCCATTCGAACTTGAGTTTAGAATAGATGTGTGAAGATCTCACTATAAATTGAAAAAGAATCTCATATAACTTTAAAGTTACCGAATATGTCTCCTTATCAGACAGCCAAACCCCTTTTCCACCCCGGCATCTCCAGAGCAGGAAATGCTCTGAACATCCAAATTGAAAATGATAATGAAACACATTACTTTATAGGCCACTGATAAAAATGAATGAAAAACTAAGTGCCCAGGAAGTGTGCGGCCAGCCTGGCCTAAAAGGCAATTCCAACAGGCTACACACATACACAAACACACACACACACACACACACACACACACACACACACACACAATATTGAATAGCATTTTATTTTATACTTTTTAAGTTTAGAATTAATTTATTGCTGGCCACATTCTTTTTTTTATTAGGAGTAAAGTTATATTCTTTTATCCGTGTATATCTTTGTTCAAGCTCCCTTCCCCCTCCTAGAATTGATTTTGATTAGCATACAATGAAATGGCTTCACTATGATACTTTCATACACACACACACACACACACACACACACACATTCCCCACCCCTATTACCCTCTCCCAGTAGAAATGTCCTCCAGATTGAACCATTCCATCCTGCAGGGAAGCTAATTAAGACAGAAAGTAAGCAGCTCAAAACAGCTTTAGGAAGTCCCTGAAACTGACCAGATCCACTGGGGCCCTCCTACTCCAAGTATATAAATAATAGAAACTGCTGCAAGTCACTCTCAGACAAGCCCAGCTTCTTAGAAGTGGCAGAGAGAAGACCAGCATGAGCAGAGACCAGCCAAACTAGAAGAAACAAAAGCCAGCTGAGATGCCTGGAGGATGTTCGGACCAACTGAGCCACCGGGAAAGGATTCTCCCAAACCTTCAGGGTGTTCCAGCTTCCCCAAGCTGTCTCCAGTGTTGAGGTGGGTTTTAGTGATGCAACTGCCTCTGAGTCATTTCTTTCTGCAAGTAACATCTCACCTATAAGTAACCCCAACAAAATCATTGGCTCACCAAGTTAAGTTTTAGTGGTATTTGAACTTCTATCTCTTGGTGCTTTTATATCTGGGGCTACAGATGTTTGTTCAGGTCTCTACAAGAAAAGTCTGTCACACAGCACTCTCTTCTTGGTTTTCTTCCACCCCCAAGTACCTCTCCCTTTGTCTTGGTCATTCCCTCCCCTTTCTATTGATTGAATTTATTTTCTGACAATTTCATGCCTGGACACAATTCATTCTGATTAGCCATATCCCGTCCATTAGCTCTTATCTCTTCCATGCCTGTCATTACCTTCTTCTTTCTACAGGCCCCTTTCCAGTTCCTGTCTTTTGGTTTTGTTTTGAGAGCTACAGATTTCCATCAAGGTTATCTGTGTGACCGCTGAACAATTCACTAGAACCTGGTTGGCTCACCTTGGGTACACAACAGGCCATGGCTATCCCTTCCCCTGAAACCATCAGTAGCTAATAGTTGACAGAGATAGTAGGTCTCGGTGAGTCTTTTCCTAGCCGTAGTTGGCTGTTGATAAGCCCAGTCTTGCATAGGTCCCATGCACTGTAGCTGCCCTAGGCCCTGCAGTGAGATCCTGTTTGCAATGCCAATTCCTGTGCCCTAAAGGTAGCATTTTGCAGCCTCTCTCCCTGATTTTCCTGCCCTGCATTCTTTTTGTTCCTCTTTTCCCAGTGTTCCCTGAACCTTAAAGGAAAACAATATAAATGCCCTGTCCAAGAAAAGAAAAAAAAAACTTAATTAAAAATTTTTAAATAAACGAAGCCTCACCGTTATTGTTGTTGTTTTAATTAAATTTTTTCAGAGAGGAGACTCTTTTAACTTGTGTTGGCATAAAATGTGTGGAATACAGAATAGAAATGCACTGTAAGGTGTCCAGTACAGCTCTATTTCTTTGGGGGAGTTAAACATTTCCTTCCGAGGATAGTTAGGACAAAAGCAAACCCTGCAGTCATCCTTACTCTGGCACCACTTCCTGATGTGGGTATGCCTCAGGGTTAAAGCCCAGATATGCAGACCAGGCAGAGAGAAAAGACAGGAAGGTCGCAGTCCTAGCCGCCACTGCCTCAATCATTCAGTGTCTCATCGGGATCTAGGCCCCCTGTGGCTTGGCACTTGCCAAAAATCCCCTGGCTCTGTAACTGGGCCTGGAAACAATGTCAGCTCCAGAGTAGAGAAAGAGCAGGGCACAAATGCCACATCAGATATCAAAATGTTGTGTGTGAGGAAATGATGGGTGTCCTGTGGAAGAAGTGGGGAAGAGGGACATTCCCTGCTTGCACTTGGTGGTGTACCCTGCTAGGGCTGCAGAGCTTTGCGGAACCGCAGCTGATCGTGAGCGGATCTACATCTTTGCTGGGAGCTCGTCAGCTCTAAAACCTGATGAAAACCTGACGCGTGGAAAAAGAACAAAGGAAAGTCGACAGGCTCATGTATATCAAAAGAAAGGGACTGGAAGAATTACCGCAGAAAAACTGCTTTAGCCCTAAATGCTTCGGAATTCGAGATGCTGATGCAGACTCCATCGATGCAGCTGTGACTTTGAATGTCGCATTCTCTTTAACTGTTGCTTTGATACCACGGCCTTTTGAAGTCTTTTTTTATATATTTGTGATTTACTTGGGCAACAGATAGAACTTGCTGTGGCTGCTGTTTACCGTTATGCTCTGCAGTTTGGGAAGGCAAAAGGCAGGTCCGCGGCCGCCCTCTCTTGGTGATTCTGCAGAACTTTGGCGACAAGATCTGAGATCTGAAATGATCGAGTTTGTTTGGTACAGCAAATATTTTTATTAAAGTTTAGCCCCTTAGGTATGGTTCTCAAACTTTAACATTAGCCAGAGTCTCCAGGAGGCCTCCTTAAAGTTGGAAACCTGGGGTCCACCCACAAAGTTTCTGATTTACTGGGTCTTGGGTGGAGCCCATAATTTACATTTCTAGCGAGTTCCCAGGCAGGCTGGCAAAGGGTGTTACTCAGAACCACTTCCTTGTACACAAGTCGCTGAGGAGGATGGAGAGCATTTGCTAAACTGGTCATCCGTTTTCTGCAGTAGAAGGGCGCTGAGAGATGAGCAAAATGAAAAACATTCTTCCTTGCCAGGGCAAGAAGAGAGTGACATTTTCTCAAACACCTCTAGCTTCAGAGTGAGGCCCCTTTAACAAAGATTAACCAGAGAAAGCATGCCAATTTACATAATATGAGTTTATGTGACCTGAGAATCCTCAGAAACGGAAATACACAAGAGTGAGAAAACCTGTTTTGTAAAGAATTGTTTTCATTGTTTTTTCAATTATGTATGTCTGTATCAAAGAAATGGATCCCCTGGTCATCTAAGAACAACGTTCACTCTCAACACCTGGACCATCTCTCCAGCCCCTAAAACCTGTGTATTTTAATGAACATGTATGTTGAAGAAGGGACCTTGGTGAGGAAGTAGAATGAGGCAGAGGCTCTGACTTATTGATAATAAATTAGGGAAAATTCAACAAGTCCTATGGGGATTCTGGTTGGGGCCTCTGTGTCTTCAGCTTCTTTGTTCTTTGTAATCAGTGATGATCAATGCCATAGCCTACTGGGGAGAAGAGCCAGAAAACCCTTTATGGGTTTTAGCATCTTTATCAAGGGAGGTGAGAGAAGAAGACCTGCTTCTGTTTTATCAAATGCCCTCCCCATGCCCATATTTGGAGGGAGTGTGTCCTAAACCCCATCAGTGTCGTGAACACAGGTCTCTTATTCAGAAGCTGGTGCACTCTCAGTTACAATGTATTGAGCTTTATCCCTAATATGAAACAGATGTCAATCAATCCTATACGCACACCTAGGAAGGAAGGCATGCCTCAGAATGCTGCTGACTCAGCAAAGCAGTCACCCTACTGCCTTCTGATCTCTTGCATTCAGCAACATTCACCTCTCATAAGAATAACTAGGCACAAATGCCCAATGATTAAAAAAAAAAAAAAAAAAAAAAAAAAAAAAAAAAAAAAAAAAAAAAAAAAAAAAAAACATGGGCTATGAGCCTTCCATGAGCAAGGGCAAGAAAACTAAGCCTCTTGTTGGGGATTTCAACCATCTGGTGACTTCTGGACGCCCTGAGGGTAGGCTCTTTGGGTTTGGCACTGCAGTCACACCCTTCACTTCCCCTTTCCTCTCACTGTATGCTTTGCCTGATCTAATTAAAGCTTCTCTCTCCCTTTTGACCCCTTGCATCTGTATCTCATCTCCCTCAGTCTCTGATACTTCTCACCATCGCCACACTTGTTTGAATAACTTGGCCTCACCTATCAGGATTCAGCTTAGATTTCAGAGAAAGGACTTTTTCCTTCACCATCATGAATTTCATCACTAAGAACCCTACAATGAAAGATTAATTAGAGAAATGTAGTGATGTGTTATATATTTAATAAAATCAGTCTGGAATATAAGAGAAGAGATTTACCCACAGTGGAACCAGGCAGAGGTGGCATATGTCATTACTCTCAGCACTTGGGAAGCAGAGGCAGGAGAATCTCTGTGAGTTCAAGGCCAGCCTGGGCTACAGAGTGAGTTCCGGGGCAACCAGGACTATTACACAGAAAACCCTGTCTTGAAAACAAAACAGAACAAACAAAAAATAAAAATGGCTGGAAGAAATGGCTCTCTCCTCTGATATTCCAGGCTGGTTTTATTAAATATATAACATATCACCACAGAGAAATGCACACAAACTTACTTAATCAAAGTTCTATGTGTGACAAGAGCCTTCAGAAACTAAGACTCAAAAGGGTATCGTAACCTATCTGCCCACCATTTGGGAGATAGAGGCAGGGATATCAGGAGCCCATGGTCATCCAGGTCACCCTCACCTACTTAGAGAATTCAAGGCCAGTCCCTGCAACCTGAGAGAGAGATGGGGGAGGGAAGGAAATTAAGACTGAGTGGAACAGGAAGATCTGTGAGTTCATGAGTGTGATTAGAGGACAAAGGAACATGAGCTGATGATAAGCTGAAGAGAGCTCCCGCCAGACCTGTTTGCTCAGACTTCTGTCTGTGTTTCTGTGTCTCCACTGATAACCATACTGCATCCCTCTGGAGTAAGGAGACCTTCTCTGGCATGAGGGTTTTAATGAACTATTTAAGGACAAGCCAGGTGGATTTTATAGAGTACTCAGGAGCTGGAGGCAAGAGTGAGACAAGAATTCTTTCTAGAGTATATGATCTATTTCTGTTGTTTTCTAAAAACAATTGAGTTTAGGGTAACTCATTATGGTACTTCCAAGTTCATGGTGGTGCCTCCTCTAGACACCCCCATCCCAGGGATGCCTGTCCTTTTCATCTTTGTCTTTTCACTTTTAGTTCAGCATCCATGACATAATAGACTTTCAAGATGAGTTAGGGAGAAACCAACTTGAATGCCTCCTAAATATCTCTACAGCCTGTCTTCTAGCAAGTCATACACAATGCTTATGACACAGCATGTCAAATATACCCCTTGTTTTACCCCCAGCTTCAACCTCACAAGCTGCAATTCTTTCAAGATTCTTATGGTAACCCAGAAGTGGTAGCTTACATCTGTAATCAGAAATATCTGGGAGGTGGAATCAGGGGGATTGCTGTGAGTTTAAAACCAGCCTGAGCTACAAAGGAAAACACACACACACACACACACACACACACACACACACACACACACATGCCACATGTGCCTATGTATACACATACATAACATAAAACAATTCTCAGAAGAGAACATTTCAACCTGGTAGAGAATAGAGTAGCTCATGTCATTCAAAGGGGCCCTTGGCTCTTAACTAAGAAATCACCCACTCAAACCCGCCATGAGTCCCATGTTCCAGCTTGCAGTGTTGAAATCCAACTTGTTTCAGATTTGAACTTAGATATTCATGAGACACAGTCTGACCCTGGAACCCACTATATAGCCTATCATTTTCACATGTGCTGAGAATTCATAGGCATGAACCACCATGCCAACTTGAAACTCAATTGTAAAGCAAGTTAAACAACAAAGGAATATCTATTTTCAAATATGTCCCTACTTTCTACACACACACACATACCATAGCTTTCAAAGCATCTCAAAAAGAGAAACCAAAGTCTTCATCGATTCTGAGTGACGATTTTGCTATGATGTCCAAGTCACCATTTTTTCCTGCACCATAGGATTTCTGACTTGTACCACCACACCCATGTATCCATTTGGCTCTGAAAGCAAAAGGTTTTACTCTGAGCAGACTGAGGGGCATACACTGAACTAGACAGTAACTCTGTTTTAGCTCCTGTCAGAGACACTTTAGAATGAGGTTCGTTTTCTATGCCCCTAGGCTTCTATAGAACTTTGAGACCCCAAGGACAGCTAACAGAACATAGGGTTCATAGGCCATCTTTAATCATGGCTATGATCCAGTCTTCCCAATGGAGGAGAAGCTATATTAAAAACAAGTCTCAAGGCCCTGGGTGAATAGAAAAGTTCATTTTATTATTTAGTGAGTAATGGCCAGTTGCCTGCAGCAATCCAAGTTGCACAAAAGTGCTACACATAGGTGGGTGTTCATCCAGGGACACATTATCAGGAGACATACGCCTAACGGGGCAGAAGCTATAGAGCATTTCCCAGCTTGAGAAATGAATCAAATTGACTTTCCAAAACCTCTAGGAACACACACAGATACATGGGCAGGGGAACATCCTTCTCTGAAGAGATGATCAATTCTGGAGGCATTTCCTGGGAATTCACAGCCAGCAAGGACACTCTCTGACCCAATTATGCATGTCAGACAATGAAGTCAAAAACAGACACTCATTTCCTGGAAATGTATTGAGCCTGAATCACAGTCACTATAATAAGTTTAAAAGAAAAAGGTATAAGACTGTAGAAATGAAACATTTTGCCTGGTTCTGGAGTTACTTGTCAGGCATCAACCCAAAAAACTCCCCCTTTCCTCATAACTCCTTAGAAGAGGCCAGTTGTTTGCTATTGGCATGACAGGAAATGAATGGAATCGTGTGTTGTTCCGACAGTAACTGATATCATTGAACTGGAATCCCAGAATTATCACTTGCCACATGGGAATTTTTAAGAAAACTAACATTTCCTTTTTCTTATTGATTATGTTGTTACTGGGCGGGGGGCATGAGGTGGTTAGAGGACAAATTTGGGGAGTCAGATTCTCTTTTCAGCTCCATATGTCCACCTTGCTGGAGCTGGCTTTCTTATTTCTGCTATCTAGGAATATCCAAACACACACACACACACACACACAAAATCAGTTCAAGATTGTCCTTGGCTCCAGAAAGAGTTAAGGTAGCCTGGGCTACATGAACTCTTGTCACCAAAAATAAATAAGTAATACCATCTACCTACAGTGCCCTCATAAAAATTAAACAAGTGGCTGACGGTAGAATATAGGCCTAGTATATATTTAAAAACGGTCCAAGTGTTGTTTTTCACTGTTGTATGTTAAAAAACAATGCATATTGAACAGTCTAGACATGAAATAAGAATGATACACACATCCTCTCTTTGTCTCTCTCCACTATTCTTTTGGCTGACTCCCAGGAAATGTTAGGCAGTATTATTTAGTGCCTCTTATTTGCCAGTCTCCCTCATAAATCAGGATTACTACAAAAGATTGTTGTTATCGCCACAGATACTGACACTTGAATTTGATTTCCCAGGGGAATTGTTTTAGATGGGCTGATCTGAACCCTAACAGAGGTAACTTCTAAAGCCTCCCCCCAACAAAAATATGCAGCCTTTAGAGAAGATCTCCTAAGTAAATTGGGATCATAACAGGAAAGGTGGGAACAAATCATGAGAGAAAGAGATGGTTGAGTGAGAGGAGCAACAAAGAGGGAGAAAAAAAAGAGATGAGTATCTTGATAGAGGAAGCCAATGTGAGGTTAGAAAGAGGCTGGGTGCTAGGGAAACCTTCAAGAACCCACAGGATGTCCCTGGATAGGACTCCTAGCCATAGTAGAGGGGGTACCTAAACAGGACTTCCTCTATAATCAAATGAAGGATGATCCTAAGTGTAGAACCTTCATCCAGCAATGGATAAAAGCAAAAGCAAAGTACCAGGTTGAGCTCCTGGTCCAGATGAAGAGAGAGAGTATGTGTGTGTATATGAGCAAAGAGGTCCAGATCGTGAAGAAGAGACCCTCAAAGATAGCTGACGGGAACTACTGGGAGCTCACTGAATTAGAAACAACCACTGGGAAACCTTCAGGGAAAAGAACTAAACCCTCCAAAGGTCGACAATTGTCAAATGGCATGGGCAGTTTGTGGAGCTTCTTGGAGTAGGATCAGACTATGTTCCTGTGCATGAACTGGCACCTTGGAGCTGATTTCCTACAGAGAAATAAACACCTAACTCAGCTTTACTGGAATGAGAGATTCGGACCTACCTCAAATGGATACACCAGACTGAACTGACCCACCTTGGGATTCTTTGCACTCCTTGGGGAATGGATGGGAGGATGAGGTGGAGGGAGGCTGAGGGAGGACTGGGAGGGATGAGGAGGAGGGAAGGGAGGGGGAGCAGTGGTATACATGGGAATAAAAACTTTTTAAATAAATAAAAAAGGGAGAAAACTGACACTTTCAACTTGCGCCAGCCAAGAGCTACATCCCCACCACACTCAGATGTTTCCAGTACTAGTTTCAGAATCCAGAAAGCAGGGGGTTTAAACATAAGACAATGGGGTGGGGGAGAAGAGGTCCTGGATTTTGCTTCAAGGACCTAATTTTTAAAAATGCAGGAGAGGAGTAAGAAAATGTAAGAAAAGCAAGTGCTCAAGCCAAAATGTACGTCGGTGGGGTGAGCAGAAAAGATTCAGGGAAAGAAAAATCTGAACTCCAGTTAATTGATGAGGAGAATTTCAGATGGCAAGGATGGGAAGGGGGTTCCAGAAGGAAGGAAATGTGAGAGCAAAGATTTAGCCGATAGAAAGCACAGGGCATTTGCCAGGAAATGTGTGTCATCTTCCCAAGCCGGAGCTTAGGACAAACACACGTGAGTCCAAAGGCTAGGGGTTTAGTTGGCTCAGCTACTGAGCTCCTGCTTGGCACACACAAAGTTCTGGATTTCACGCACACACAAACTCGGAGCAGAAGAGCTCACTGAATTAAGAACAGCCACTAGGGAAACTTCAAGAAAAGGAACTAGGCCCTCCAAGGATGGGCAACTGTCCACTGCCATGGGCAGTATGTGGAGCCTCAAGGGGAGGGTTCAGACTGTGTTTCTGTGCATGGACTGGCACTTCGGAGCCGAGAGGAACACCTAACCAAGTCTTGACATTAGGATGAGGAAATTGGACCTGCCTGGAGTGGATGCTGAGCTGATCCACCTTGGGACTTCTTGCTCTTTTCGGGGAGGGGATGGGGGGATGGGGAGGAGGGAGGCTGAAGGCTGACCAGGAGTGGTTGGGAGAGCAAGGGGATACATGGAGAAAAAAAGACTTTATTTTATACATAAAAAAGACTTTATTTATATATATATATAAACAAAAAAGAGAAAGAAATCAAGAATGATCCCTACACGTTGTACCAAGCTGTTTGCAAAGATCTTGACTCTGCCAAGAACTTGCCAATGCTGGGTGTGATTGTATAAGCCCTTAGCAGCTCTTTGGGGGTGGGTTAAGGAGGCCCAAATGATCACTCTCTACTATTTAGTTAGTTCAAGGACAGCCTGGGCAATATGAGACCCTGTTTGAGAAATAGAATTTGAAAAAAGAAAAGAAGAAAGAGAAGACAAGAAAAGAAAAAGGAAAAGAAAATAATGCCTCGAGCTTATCCTTCTGGACAAGCTATAATACTATGATGCTTCTGAGGGTCTATTTAAAACTGCAAACAGGAGGAATTACTTTCTCGACTCTTTGCACACAGGAGTGCTTTGTATGAGAATTATGGGCTTTTGGACAGTTGAAGAGAGAGAAAAGGATCACAGACTCAGAGGCAGAGGAGGAAACAAATCTTCCTTTCTCAGGTTTCTGTGACTAATCTGTCTCTTGTTCATATAGTAGTCAGAAATGGATACCAGGAGGCACTTCCCAACTGCAGTATATGATAGCTGAGCATGGGCCCACATTTTTATTATTATGCACTGACGTATCTCTAGTGTCAAGAAAAGTCTTTGACAATGACTCTGATAAATGTTTGTTGCGTGAACAAATAATACTGCTTTCTCCTCATATGAAACAAAAAGGCATAGAGGTCCCTCAGAGCTAGTTCAGGCCTGCCTACCACTCCAGGCTTGCAGACTATTTATTCTTCCAGTCATTTCCACCTTTGTTCAAAAACATCTAGAAATAACCCTCAAAAAGCCTGCTTTGTATTCTCACACTATTACAAAGCTGCCAGGGTGGTTAATTTCAGAAGAACAGACTAAGAAACCAGCAGCTATCTAGAACAACTAATTTATGAAGCCAAACAAATTGGTCACACACTGAGAAGAGAGGCTGAGTTAAGACATGTGTAACCGCTTGGCTTCTTTTCTCCATCCCGTTTTGTATTTATAGGCTAACTAGATTATAGACACCACTCAGGGCCCATAGAGGATTGGATACAGGACCCCCTGTGGGTATCTAAATGTATACATGCTCAAATTTCTTATATAAAATGTCAATATTTACATATAACCTGCATGCATGCTTTCTGTAGTTTAAATCTATGTGTTGCTTACAATATCTAATAAATGCTATTTAATTATTTTTCCATAATGTTCAAGGAGTAATGATGGGGAAAAGTCTGTACATACAATTTTTCTGACTTATTTTCAACCTAGGTCAATGCATAGACACAGATCCCCTGAAAATGATAGGCCAGATGTATATTCATCTACAACCTTAAATGCAAATGGTGATCTGGAGAGATCTGTAAAGTGCTTACCACATAAGTAGTAGAGCTGAGTGTTAATCTTTGAACCCATGTAAAATGTCTGGACATGGAGTTTATAAGCAGGAAGATTGAGTGGTAGAGACAGGAAGATCCCTGGAAGTCAGTAGCCAGTCAGGCTACCTCCATTGGCAAGTTGTAGGCCAAGTGTCTCAAAGATCAAGGTAAATGGCATCAATAGTTAACCTTTGGCCTACAGAGAGAAAGAGAGAGAGAGAGAGAGAGAGAGAGAGAGAGAGAGAGAGAGAGAAAGAGAGAGAGAGATGCATGTACAAATTCATGCACATCTATTTGGGTACTGTAAAAGGACACCTCATGGACATTTTTGAAGAATCTGAGGAATTTGCTCTTCTAGAAACCCTTACAAAGCATAAAAAGTCCAGGAGTTGGTATGGAGAGACGACATCAAGGTAGATACTCTGAACAAACAATATTATTCCAAGCATAATTTATGAGTCATATTGGTGTCAACATCAGAAACCTTTAACATCAGGCCCACCCATCCGGACTCATTAAGTGAAATTGTGTTTTGTCTTCCTTTTCTGTTTCCTGAGATCTAATCATGGCTTCCTCGGGTTGGTATCATCAGTTGTCTAAAACTTTATAAGATAAAAAAAAAAAAAAAAAAATTTCTTTTCTGAAAGCTCCTCTTAAAGAGCTAAGTGTGACTTCTAAGCCTAAAGTTCCAAACCACATAATACTTGATGAGATTGACTCATTCCACTCTGTTTGGTATTATGTATAAGGTCAACTATTATGTACCTACTGCACGCACAACGGAGGAAGTACAGTTACAGGGTTGAGTGAGTCTGCCCATCTGTCCCTTAAATAGAAGCACAGTTCTTATGCGTAAAAAGACACAAAGGCAGCTTTTCTGTAAGAACCCTAAGAAGGCTGCCAGGGCAGCCACAGAACACAGAACAGGTTCATGTTCATTCACACTAGAACTTAGTGGATGCTTCACTGTATCTCTGCCATGGCTAACTCCATCTCCCCTGAGAACGAACAAGAGAAAAGATAGACTCTCACATCTTCCTTTTACAAGTTCTCACTGTTGTCCTTGTGTGAACTTGTATTTCTAGCTACTCACAGGGCTAAAACTAAAGTATCACTTTGAACCAGCAGTTTGAAGCCATCCTGGGCATCATAGTCAGATGTACACATCTCAGAGCAAACAAACAACATTTTGCAATGTAATCCCAGCACTTAGGAAGCATGAACAGATGAATCTTCACGACTTTGAGGCCAGCTTGGTATACACAGTGAGTTCAGGCCAGCCGGGGAGGGATATACAATGACACACTATCTCAATGTGATTTTTTTTTTTTAGTTAATTATAATTCCTCTTCTTTCTAAAACAATCTGATCAATAAATCTCTAAACACACACACACAGAGATAATAATTCCTCTCCTTCTTTCAAACTCTACATCTAATATAGCAGGTCCAGAAAGTCACAGAATCCTAAAGTCTCCACCTGTATTTCAATACCCAAGCCACCATCACTTTCAGCCTGAGCTGACAACACTAGACTCTTGACTGGTCTCCACAAGTCTCCCATTATCTCCACCACCCCATCACCCCACCTCCCATTGCTTCTCCCACTCAGACCAGCAGTGTATCAGCAACAGAGCAGCCAATGCCATCTTTTAAACACTAGCAGGATTGTGTCATCTCATTTGTCTGCTCCAGACTCTCTAATAAATTCCTATATCTCTCAAGAAAAAAAGCAAAGTCCTTACAGTGGCTTAGAAGACCTAAGATGACATGATCCTTCCTACTTTCTGTCCCATTCCTCTGAGATTCAGTCATACTTGGCTTCTGGAATAGAAGGTACCCCATATCAAGTAGATAGAAAGATTATATATAAGACAGACAGAAAGACAGATGGATGGATAAAATAATTCTCCCAGAATTCCTCACCAAAACTTGTCTGTGAGATATTTTATAGCATGTCATAATTAACTTGTTTATTCTCTATGGGGAGAGAGAGAGTTGACACTGTACACTGTTCCTAGAGAATATATATATATATATATATACCAACCAATTCCAAAGAGGGAACCAAAAACAGACTAAAATGATAACACCAAAGTCTAACTAGCCAAACCAATGACTTTACTGGGGTTCTTTACAGGCAGACGGACAAAGGATTTCTTACAGGAATACAGACGACTCAGCAGCAACTGTATCACTTAAATCCCATCCCAGCAGGAATGACAGCTCATGAATGCAGGAACCCTGGGGCTCTCTGTACATCTTGAAGGAAGCGGACATGTCAGAGAGTCTTTCTTCCACAGTCCTTACTTCTTATATAACCTTAGGGAGGGTGGAGTCTTGTAAATCTGTTGTCATAGACTTTCTAAGACTTCTGAGTTGTTTCTTTCTGAATCTTTTTTTTTTTCTTTTGACTTGGTTTTTCTAGATGGGGATTCTCTGTGTAGTCTTGGCTGTCTTTGAACTCACTTTGTAACGCTTGGCTGGTCCTGAACGCACAGAGATTCTGCCTCTGCCTCTCTGCCTCTGCTTCTGCTTAGTGCTGGGATTCAAGGCTTGTGCCTCACTGCCAGAATTTTCTTGAGTCTTAAAGAGACTCAATTTAAAATTTTCTTAATCTTTATAAGATTAGCTTCAGGATGTTGCTTTTCATTTCAGAGAAAATGATACATAGTTAGGTGTGTGTATATGTGTGTGTGTGTGTGTGTGTGTGTGTTCCTCATCTCATATTTTATTTTATTTTTGTCTCTCCTGGTAGAAAGAAAGCTATACTGAAAAAGCCACATCAATCTGCAATTTGTAGATGCTCAATAAATGTTTGTTGGTGGATAACTGATTGTCAAGAAAGGAAAAAGCACTAAGTATACTGAGCTGATAAAGTTAAAGAAAATAAATATAAAAACTTATCCGAAGTTTGAGGTCCGTGGTTACAGGTTGAAAAATGTCCTGATTACTCACCTTAATCACTAATCTGCTCTGATGGTATCTTACCCACATAGTAGATGCTTAATACTTCCCACAAATAGATGCAAATCAGAGAGTCGGTCCTTCACCTTAATAGACAAATTACTATGGACAGGTGGAGAACGGTACAGTCAGTATCCCAAGCAGTCTGCACAGAGGATGCTTCATTTACTCCACTATATCTAGCTGTAAGAAATGGCATATTGCTGCTTTTTTTGTGGTTTAAGTTTTGTTTTTCTGTTTTTGTTTTTGTTGTTGAAGTTGTTTGGTTTTTATCTCTAAATCAAGTTCAACCTACTTCACTCCCTCTAAAGCTGAAGTATGAACTGAGATTTTCTATGCTGAGTCCCACGATTGAAATTCGTGGATTCTAGTCTCATCAGAAGTCCTATCCACCCTTGAGTACTAGTGGAAATGGTGACACAGGTGCATGACACCCTTAGACATGTCTACCACAGCCAGATGTGCTGGCACATGACAGTTATCCCAACACTTAAGACACTTAGAAAAATCAGAGAGAACTCAGGGCCAGCTTGAGTTTCATAACAAGAGCCTGTCTCATTTTCTTCTACAACTAATTTATCTTCTTATATATAGGAGAAATCTCGTCATCTATAAAGTGACATTGTTTTATAACAAGGACACCCTGTAATCCCACATTCTCAATGACCCTGAATCTTGAAGATTTGTAAGTTCATTGTTTATGTACAAGAGAGAGGTGGAAGAAGAAATAACATGTTTTTATGTAACAGTAAGAATCTAATCTAATTCTATTTTTTAAGTAAAATATATAAGGTAAAAATGTAACTTCAAGAATAATTACAACATGGCTGGGCATGGCTATGAACATTTTTAACCTTCACATTTGGGAGGCCTCAGGGACACGTAAGTTTCTACAAGTTCAAGGCTAGCCAAGCTACACAGTGAGACTTTGTGTAATAAACAAATAAATATTATGACAAAACCAAAATCAAATAGAGCATTATAATTTATGCCTGTGATTCCTGCACAAGGAGGAAGAGGCAAGAGGGTTATCAGCTGAAGAACAGCCTGGACTGTAGAGCATAGTTTTTGACCCTTGTCTCAAAAAAAAAAAAAGGTATAACAACATTTCTAAACTGAATGTACAAATCTGAAGACAAAACAAATTGAGGAGTCATTCAACAGGGAAGAATTTATCAGAAAAAGGTTTCTGGAAGAGGTGGATTTTGTATCATGCCTATGACCAGTGGGTAAAACCAGAAACTTCCCAGGAAAGAAGAAACAAACAACTTTCTTGAGGGTTTATCACAGGAAAAATAGGGAGGGCAGGACATGGAGAAGCAATGATTCATTTATTGGGAAGAAGAGCTAAAAGGTCATGATGTGGGATGCCACAGTCAGGATGTTCTTCAGCGTGGCAGAAAGACAAATCTATGGTGTGGTGGATCCTTCTGGAAACCCGAACACATCAGGAATGAGTCAAGACCAGCTTAGATTCTGGGAAGAGACATCAGGAATTAAAATGTTGCCATGAATCATCAATAAAAGATCCCCAAAGGGAAAAGCAGACCAAATACCACAATGAACAATCCTAAATGCTGGCATTGGGTCTCTATTCCAGCTGAAACAGGAGATTTTGCACCCATTGCTCTTCCAGAGATACTTCAATCACTACATTTGCCAAAGCTAGTTTCTCCTTCAGGTTATGTACACAGAGACTCAGTGACAATGGAAACCCTGAAAGCATTTATCCCAGCTTTCTGCCACAACACTAGACTTGTTAACACTTCTCTACATTGGAAGTTGAAACCCTTAAAAATGGATGGATGGCTCAATGGAGTTCAGTCCCCAGGATCCACATGGCTGCTCACAACTATGTCACTCTACTCTCAGGGGACCGGATACCCTCTTCTGGCCTGCACAGGCACTGTACACAGACATACACACAGGCAAAATGCCCATACACATAAAATTATCAAAAACATAAAAATACACAGTATATTAATGTCACCAATGATGAACTTGATGGAGAGGTCTGGGACTTGGTTCCAGTTGCCAAGACCCTGGTGAGCATCTTCATATTCCTAAGATGCATCAAACCTTTATCTCTGAGGTGGATGATTTGCAAATTAGCTACAAATTCTGCAGTTATAGTTCATGGGATTAAGAGATATGACCAAGCTGAGTATTATGTCATTTGTTATAATAAACTAAATTTATCGATTTTTTTCCCCAGAGTGCTTCTTTACAAAGAGCTATTGATCTCTAATTCTTTTTGGGTGGTGCAGAGAAAATGAATGCTTCCATGATCCCTCCTATTAAAAATACCTCCCTCAGGAAGCTAGTGATGAATGACATAGCTCCTGGCTTTATTTATGATAAGAACACCAGGGACACTTTTAAAACATGTAGCTATTAAACCTTACATTCAAGGGCTCACAAATAAGTAAATAAATAACCTCCCTCCTATGAAGGAGATATTTACTTAAGCAAACATGCTTAACACCAGTCAAATGAAATACCAGGACTTATGAGGAGAGAGAAAGCCATGATTTTGACTTAAGAAAAGACTTCTTGGGAAGAACAAACTCTTCCTGCTAACTGAAGGATAAGCTGAATTTTAAAAAGCAACACCAGGATTCCAAACTGAGTATGCCTAACAAAGCAATGAGCTGTGAAAGTACAGGGTTAAATAGAAGAACTAGCAGAATCATTCTGTGGTTGGAGCAGTGGGTATTGGGGAGATAGTGGTGGAAGCTGAAACCAGACTATGGAGCAACAGCATAGATCTAAGACTCAGGACAGTCGCCAACCCAGAAAAGCATTCCTGACCAATGACTGCCTCATCGCAATAAATAGGTGGCTTCCAGAGACGGCTGGCCAGAGGATGGTACAGGCTGGGAAGCTTAAGCTCTCAGAACTCTTAAAACCAAATCAGTTCACATTACTTGATAATCACAGCTGATAATCATTCTGTCACTGTAGGGGAAAACTCAGCAGCAATTAGGTAAGAAATCAGGCTTCAGACCACAAAATGAGTTACCAGCATACCCACAGAGGGAAAGGTTCAGTCATGCTGGGCAGTCGGTCAAATGAGATTACTAAGTAGAAAGAGAAATTCTTCCAAGAAAGCACATTGAGAAATTCTGCTTCTGGCTTAAGTTGATCAAAGGAACATAGGGATGAGGCGGGATTGGGTGGGAGTGCATGGTCTGAGTGTGGGAAAAGCCCAGCACAGTGAGGTGTGAGGCCACAAGGTAGGGAAGTCAAAAAAGTAGGTTCCCATTGACTCTCCAGCACATTTGCAATGATGGTCATTTTATAGGAGACCAAAGCCTGCTCAGCTCCTGGGTGCCCAGCCTGCGTGCTGAGGGCTCATAGAACATCAGAGAGGCATCTGCTGATAGTTCAATAGTTCCTGCCCCTGGTCTGAATTAACCTCACTTCAGTAACAATTTTAGAGTGTGCTACAATGATATGGAGAGTTTATCAAAACTGACTGCCTGGCCCCATACGCTTATGTTTGATATGTGCTAAGAATGTGGTTTTGTTTTTCCTCTTCCTTCTCCTTCACCTTGTCTCCCTTCCCCCCCTTTTTTTTTTTTTTTTTTTTTTGAGACAGAGTTTTACATAGGCCAGGCTGGCTCTGAACTTTCTATGCATCGGAGGAAGACCTTAAACTTCTTATTCTTCTGTCTACTGTCTCCCAAGTCCTGGAATTAGGGTAGTGAGTCACCATTCTGGCTAAGAATTAGGTTTTCTAAGGACTTCACAAGTGACACTAATGTTCCTGTCTTATGGTATCTGGAGCTTGTGGATCACAGGGCTCAGACATCATCTGCAGAGCTGAATCTTTCAGTGATTACAAAGCGTAAGAACTGGGAGGAACATAGGACCCAATGGCACTGATGTTTCTGAAAGCAAACTGAAAAAGATCAAAACAAGCAACAATTCATGCAGACAAAATGTTGCCACAGAACAAGGCAGGGAGGGTCAGACAACCCAAAAGGAAATAAAGAAGCAATCCTTTCCCTAGTATGAAGGTGAATGTCCATAATGCCAGCATTATGGAGACTGGAACAGAAGATTATAAATTCAAGGTCATTTGTCCAGAAACAGCCAACCTTGGAAGGGGGAAGTACTGAACAAGATTCACCAGTCACCCAGGGTCCACTGTCACCTGGCTTCCGCTGGGGTGATTCAGAAAGCTTTCCAAAAGTACCAGGTCTCCAGTCCCATCCCCAGAGCAAGTCAGAATCTCTGCAGCTGAGCTCTGACGGTGGGATTCTCAGTTTTAAAGGACGCCTGTGATTTGTATGCACAATTAAGAGTATAAATTTACTGATCTAAAGAAAATCAGATTCTGTTAATTCAAAAGAGAAATGCCATAATAAGTAATCTATTAAGGAGGGATCCACCCATCTTGGAACTTAATAAATGACTGGTTCTCATCTTCTTGTGCTGTCCATCACGTTCACTTGTTGCTGTGGATCTGTCCTGATCCCTTGCTGAGCTCTTGTGTGATTTGCTGACTGTGGATCAGGATAATGGACTTCAGTCTGTCTCAGCCCAACCATCCTTCCCCACAGAGCACCCAACAAGCTTCTCCTGGAGTCATTCTCCCTTGTTTCTCAGAGGTCTCATGCGAAGAGGAAGCTCAAGGAAAGGGATTTGGTTCCTGCAAGTCTGTGTGACACCTATTTTGTTTCATATCAAAATGTGGGTTTAGAACCAGGCATGGCAGCTGGTGCCCATAATCCCAGTCCTGAGACAGGAAAAGCACCATGAATTTGAAGCTATCACAAACCATAGTTTCAAATCAGTCTGGACTACTGAGTGAGACTTTGGCTGAAAAACAAAAACAAACCAACAGAGAGGAAGTGGGATATTGAAAGAGGAGGATGAAAAACGAGAATAAATAAATAATAATGAAATTGGCATGGGGACACATAGTGCTGGTCAAGGGGGATTTGGAGGCATGCAATAGGCAGTGGATATAATCATAGCACAGTAAATACATGTATAAAATTCTTAAAGAATATTTTTAAAAGTCTCCAAAAATGAGAGTTTAAGAGACAGGAATGATGGCATGCCTCTGTGATCCCAGCCCCTGGGGGAAGGAAGCAAGAGAACCGGCATCTGTTAGGGTTAGGGTTAGGGTTAGCAGTTCTCAGGCATCTGTTACCACCTGGCCAGTTTAAAACTAGCCTGGTACTTAAGGCCCAGTTTCAAAATATCAATATACATTAATTGATAAACAAAACAGAACCACAAATATAGTGAAATACCTTTACAAAGAGATTTATGGACATCTAGCAAATAATACATAAATATTTATTGATTTAGCAAAGTAAAGTATAAGTAAACATTTATGTAAAACTCCAAAATACAAACAGGTAAAGAAAGAGAGGCATTAGAGCAATTTGTGTGGATGTTACTTTTTCTGTTGACAAAAGAATCGGTACAATATAGGAAAATGTCTCTAGACAGTCTCAGCTCTAAGCCTCACACCCAGGCAAGCAGCCTTTACAATTTACAGTCCCATAAAATTCCTGGTGGTAATCCCCTCAAAAGAATTTAGTGAAGAAGTGCTGAATTGTAATAACTCTACTTACTTTTTTTCTTGTGGTCCAGGCTAGCTTTGAATAGATGGTCCTTCCACGTCTTTCCACTGAGTGTGTGTTTCACACAAACATTGCACAAACCTGAATTTTTTTAACAACCACAACTGTGGCCCCTAAACCTAAGGAATCTCCAATGGAGTTTCCTCCCATCACTCGATCCCTCAAACATTTCATATGTCCCACATAGCACCTTAGACCCTACTTGAATTTCGGCAACCATGGCCAGAGAGACACCATGACTATAGACTGCCAACAGAGGCTCAGAAAACATATCACGTAAACAAGCCCAAGCCTCCTCAGACTCTTAGTATATCAGAAGTAACAACACATAACAATTCTCACCCTTTGTAAAAGACCATTATGAATGACATCACTGTACAAAGGGTTCTGTAGCTTATTCATTTGCGTTGTTTTCAGCATCTGTCAAAGACAAAGATTTACACAATGGAAGCTCCTATGTGTAGAAGTAACTCTGCTATTCCCGTATTTTGTTTTGTTTTGTTTTTTGCTTTTTTTGTTTTTTGGGGGTTTTTTTTGGTACTGTCACAGGCCTAGTGGCCACTAGGTGGCAATGGCGACCAGAAAACAAACCCAATGCTCTTAGAGCAAGTACTGATAAACTGATAAAATGGGGGTGGGGGGCTGGCAGGGAGTGGGAGGAGGAATGAGAAGGGAATCTGTAGTTGGTATGTAAAATGAATTTTAAAAAATTCTTAAATATAAAAACAAAATTAAATTTTAAAAAACTGTCCAGCCAGACTCATCACTGTAATAAGAGGCTCCAACAAGTCCACTCTGCTATATCCAGTGGATATATAGCTTGCTTTCAAGAGTAAAGAATGGATAGAAAAAGGAAACGGTATGAGGAAACATTTGAATATTATTCATAGAAGTATATGGACTCTAAGTGTGCATTTAAGGAAAGGACATGTTAGCTGGGATTCCCAGTTCCTAATGCCTTTAGGAGCCATGCAAATGTGCAGAAGTCTCTGAAATATGACTTTCAATTTGCATTTGTCATCCTAGTACTTGAAAGACTGAAGCCAGGAAGGTTATGTTGAGTTTGAGGTCAGCCTGCCTGGGCTACCTGATGATTTCTTTAACTATCTAAGCTATATTGTGAACCCTGTCTCAAAACAAAGCACAGCACTCCCTTCCCAATTCTCTACTATTCCTGAGAGGATGTAGCATCAGTGGGTGCTGGGAATTGAACCTGAGTCCTCCAGAAGAGCAATCAATGCTCTTAACTGTGAACCTTTTCTCCAGCCTGTCATAGCTAGTTTCTCATGCATGGGCTCCTTTTAAGTTCTCTTGTGGAAAGTAAGGAGGGTACTTGCTTCTTTGAGTGTGTACAGTGGATCCTAATACAGTGTCTTCCTTGTGTTTTTATTTCTTGCAACTCATAAACTATATCATTACCATTTTAGTATGGACTGATGATGGCTTAGAAAGACAGACATCTTAAAATCACTAAAGGACATAATTTATTGGTATAAATACATGAAAATTGAAAAGCAAGATAACTATGTCATTGTCTTATAAAAATACCAGGGCATAGATTACATGGCCTTGAGTAACCTTCATATTCAGACTCCTTAGGACCAATTTCCCCATCCTTAACAAGTGGCATTGTCCCAAGTGTTATACCCAAAAGGGCCCCCAAATGATAATGATGCTAGCAATGTCCTGAGATGATGGCTCTGACACAACCCAAGCCAGATTCTTATCCAGTGAACAGAATCCTAAACCCTCGGCAAAGAGACAATTAACCCAAAGAACACACTATGTCAGCATAAAGACCCACGCCTCTTCGACTATCACTAAAATCTGCTCGTTTTCCTTATAAAATGCTGCTCTCTACTCTCAGAGAAGCTCAGTAGTTTGTTCCCAACAAGCTGTTTGTCTACCCACAGAGTGCTCTTTTGCTGCACTGACTTATACAGAGCATGTCAATTTACTTTAAATATAAAAAAATATTAATATCATCTAACTCAGGAGAATTTGCAATTGTCTTTTTATAATAAAAGGATCTAACCTGATATTTATTTTCTTTAAAAAATCTAAATTCAATATTGGGGCTCAAAACATGATACCCCAAAGTATGGTACTTTGACATGCTGAGTGTTTTTAACTGAAGAAACCTGCAAGGCCCAGAAGCAAGGTTTCCCTGGCTTTCTCATGTCTCCCTGTCTCTGTAATTTATGGGCATCAGAAGTAAGGGGCTCAGGATACTTCTCTGTTGGTAGAGTGCTTGTCCAACATGCATGAAGCCTGTCATCTGAACAGTAGTGGCATAGAGGCAAGAAGATTAAAAACTCAAAACCAGCAGCATCTACATAGTTCAATTTTCAGCCAGACTTGGCTTCCAGAGACAGAGAGACATAGACAAGGAGATAAAGACAGAGAATAAAACCCAGAAACCCATCTTTCTTGAACTATTCCAAAAGTTCATTCCAAAGAGCCTTGCCCCATACTAGGAAATAGGAAAGTTACACAGAAGGTTAAGACAGTCTGGAGAAGCTGGCCTATTGCATTTCCACCCCAGTCTACTATCATTCGGATGCACCTTTTTATCCAGTCAAATTTCATTACAGTTATTCATTTTTCATCAAATTCGAGCACAAATATTTTTCCATGAGTTTTTGGATCTTCATGTCTGAAGTCCCCATGTCACATAAAACTTGGGTTAAATAAATATTACATTTTTCTTGTTGACATACCTTTTGTTATGGGGGTATCTATTGTCACGTTGATAGTGAGGAGTGGTGTCCTATCTATCTGCCCCTGCAATAATGGTCTGCAGCAACCTTCCCTGTTGGCAATACAATAATCAAGGGGTCAGTTACTCATAGTCAACAATGATTTAAAAACGAAAGATGGGAAAATCTAGAATTAGAAAGTCCATATTGATCATGTTATTCACACACTAATCTGAATAACACAATCAAATCTTATGCCATCCCTATTTGTTATAGTCAAAATAAGAATTACCTCTCTGACCAGTTATCTGTGCTATATGTTTGACCTACCTATCAGCAACTCAGTAGCCATCTTGATTTTCAGATTGACAGTCTGATAGTATTTCTATTCAGATATTCCTTAGCTTAACTAATAAGCCCAAAACAGAAGAGTCTTGATGTAACCAAGTCATGAAGGCACAAGTGGAGAATCAGGGTAATGTTGGCACTTATATGGCAACAGTGTAGTCAGTATATATAAGGTGTAAAACGGTATATATATAGGCTTCAATGCTATCCACAGATTCAGAAAACCAATAGCAATCTTAAAAAATGTCTACTATAGATAATAGGGGTTACTCCATCTGCATAGTGTTTAATGGCACATATTTAAAATTTATTCATCTTCTCCCATTGAACTTTTTAAGGCTTATTTTATTTTTAATCATATGTGTTAGGATGGGGGATAGATTCTCTAAAAGAGCAGCAAATTCTCTTAGTTGCTGAGCCATCTCTCCAGGCCCCATAATTAAAAATTCTTTAGAGGGGTTTTATTATATTTTGGAATAATTTTAACTTTCCTATAACTTTGTATTATACAGTGCCTGCCAGCATGTTCATCATTCCTGTTGCTGTCACTGCTACATTACCTCACTGATATTACAATCAGCTTCTTTGTGCTTCCAATGCAGGCTAAAGACTAAAAGCTTTCCTAAAATCTTCCAGAATTTCATTACCAGAGTTAGGACTGATGAGACATTCAGCCCCATGATCTGGGCAACTACCAGGTTCTTGGCTTTTCTACTGGTGTTAAATAGAAATTGCTGAACTACTTAAACCATATTATGTAAGCCAATCTAATAAACCCTTTTAATCATATTATTCTACCAGCTCTGTTCCTTTAGAGAACTTTAACTTATACAGATTTTTCGTGCCAATAATAAGTAATTCTAGAGAAACAGAATTATAAGCATAAATTTTTCTAGTGAGATTCATAGCATCTGGAGCTGGATCTCCAACTAAATAATACCTATCTTTACTAAAGATTCCTCTTGTAGTATAGAGAACACTGAAAATCCATGGTGTTACCTATTTAAAAAAAATTGTACCTGATAAATTCATTTATGACCTTGTATGAGCAGCAAAAAAAAAAAAAAAAAAAAGCTGGGTAAGTCTTTGTATAAAGTTGTATGCTTCTAGCAGTGATAAATAAAATGACAAAGAAAAAGATTGATCTTGATGATAAAATTAATCATGTCCAGATGTTCATGAACAATCTAAAAAATTTTAAAATTTTCTGTATGGTAGCTATAGGGTTTAAATTGTTAAAAATCAAATTCAAGACTTCATTATATGATTGAATGACTTGATACAAATTTAAGTCCCAGCCTCAAAGGATGTCTGCAGCTAAAGTGAGACCACTGGTTGGAAGCTAATGAGATCCTCCAGGATTCCATCAGAATGGAGATGTATGGAAGGACCCTAATGAGGTTTAGGGCATTGAAAAAAATTTCCCAAGTCTAAGTAGAGGATGCAGCCCAACCCCACCCACGGTACTGATTTTGTATTAGCTACTTTTCTGTTGCTGTAATAAAATATCATGACAAAAAACCAAACTGGAACACATGATTAATTTAGGCTTACAGTTCCAAAAGAATAGAGTCAATACAGGGAAGACATGGCAATGGTTGAAGAAGAAATAGCATTGAGAGCTGGATGCTAGCTTATCTCATTATATCCACACACAGGAATCAGAGAGAGACTAGGAAGTTTGATTAGGCTATCAAACTTTAAGACCTGCTCCCAATGATCTATTTTCTCCAGCAAGATTCCACTGCCTAAAGTTTCCTTAGCCCTCACAAAGACCAACAACAAATGAGGGCCAAGGATTCAAAACTTAGGGATGATACATTTCTCATTCAAGGTGCACTTCGTCCTCCTTCTTCAGTCTGTAGTATGATAGAAAAATAAAGACCACTTATTTTCAAAAGTTCTCTCATGTTTTCTCAGAAGTAGATTGTAACAATCCATAGTATACCCTCTTAGTACATCAGTTCTTGGGATATATGAAACTGCTATGTTTTTATTATTATTGATTAGATTACCTTTGACCCTTTGGATAACAGATGTATGCTGGACTGGTAAAGCTACTTTATTTTCTTTGATAATAATAATAATAATACACATCTTGTAGGAAGACACTTTGAAATAATACAGCTATCCTATTTCTGGTACTTTTACCAGCTAATTTTAATGTTCTTCAATGGTGCTTACCTACAGCAATTATTACACATATCTGCCCCATGTAAATCTATTTCTCTCATTCGTCTACATTCATACATTGGGATTCTATAGCTTGCTTGTGGTGGCATATGCCTTTAATTCCACCACTTGCAACTAAAAAGCAGGCAGATCTTTGTGAGTTGAAGGCCAGTCAGTTCTACATAGTAATTTCAAGGCTAGCCAAAAGTACATAGAAAAACCCTGTCTTCAAAAACAAAAGAAAGACTTGTTTCTTCTCATTTATTTATTCAGAAAAGTCTCACAAAGAGTAAAGAAAGACACAACAGTCCCCAGACCATGAGGAAGGCTTGGTGAGTATAAGCCACCATCTATCATTGTTATTACTGTTGTTATTATTATTGCAACTGTTAAGGCTGTATAATAATATAACTGACAAAGAGATTTTTCTGGTTAGGAAGGAATAGATGCAGTATTTAAAGGTATTTGCCGTATTAGTTGGCTAAGATTGCTGTAACAAATAATAATAATGCAGGTGACTTACACAACAGCAGTTTATTTCCTCATAGTCCAAGGTCATGGTAGAACAGGTTTGGTTTCTCCTGAGGCCTCCCTCTTTGGAATACAGACAGGAATCTTTTCTCTGTGTCCTCACATGGTCTTTTTTTGGTATATCTAATTTCCTTCTTCTAAGAACCTGTCAGTTTTCTTCTAAGAACAGTCATCTTGGGTGAGGGCTCACCCTGAGGGCTTCCTTTTGACCACATCTTTCAACACTGCTATCTTCAAGCACAGTCACAATACTTGAGAGGGGGAGGTTTTAGGGTTTCAATTTACATATTTGAATTCACTTATTTTTATTTATTTTGAAAGGCTAATATGAGATGACTATACATGTGAAAAAACTCATAACTGGAAAGCACTTCACGAACTCATTGTCCCTCTTGATAACCATCTACATGTTTTCTGCACAAATGGCTTAAGCATTCCCTTACAATACTGTGAGCATTCTTAATTTGACTCCCATTTCATGGTTGTCACTGATCATTGTAAGTTCAGCTTCCCCTTACCCTTCCTGAGTTATCGCATGCCCTCAGTGACTGGCACTCACGCTGTATTTTACTTGGAGTTCTTTTTAGCTTTCTGAGAGGCTCAGGGATTTTAAGCCTGTCTTCTGGTTATAACAACTACCCTGAACCAGGCCCAGGGCTTTTCCTTCCCTCAGAGAGAAAGGCTGCCTATGTGTCTGCCCCTGATTTTTCCATCAACCAGATGCATAGCCTTGGGCTAGGCCCCATTGAGTACACAGCTGAGAAATGTGGATAACAGTCCTCCCACAGAGGCAATGAGGATTAATGAGGTAATCTTATAGAGTACTGGGATAACATATAATGTGCAAGCTCCTATCCATCTCTTCCTAGAACTCACCCATAGATGAAGCACCTGCTAGGAAACGGGAATCCTCTTATGTAACTTTCACTTGAAAGTGGCAAATCAAAGGCTTAATAAAGCTTAGCAAGAGAATAAGAGACACACACATTGCTGTCTGGCTAAACATAAAGCCCAAAGAACTCTTCCCACTGAAGATTATTTGGTTGGAGTTTTTTGCTTGTTTGTTTTTGTTGGTGATGTTGGTATTGTTTGTACCAGAGGCTGACGTGCATTGAGTTCCCCCTTCAGAACTGGCTAGCTTCCTCTCTCTGTTCTTTCTTCCTCTCTTCCTTTCTTTTTTTATTTCTCATCTTTCTTCCTTGTTTCCTTCCTCTCTTACTTCCTTTTTTCATTTCTTTCTTCCTTTCTTTCTATCTGTCTTTCTTTTACAAGGTATCATACTTATGTCACACTATAGCCAAGGCTAGCCTCAGACTTTTGTTATCTTCCAACTCCAGCCTTCTAAATTCTGTTCTAAATTCTGAGATTACAGTCTTAAACCATCAGGAAAAACTCTTGAGTACTGATTTTATTTTATTTTATTTTATTTTATTTATTTTATTGCTTGTTTTGTTTGAAACAGACTCTCACTGTGTAGACCAGGCTGGCCTTGAACTCACAGTGATCGACCTGCTGAGTGCTGAGATTTAAAGTATGTACCACCATGCTCCCTTGAGCATTTCATAGAATTCTGCCCCTCATTCTGGTTGTCCACAGCTTTCACACTCTAAGAATGTTGGAATAAAGAACAATAATGGTTATTTTTCAGTCCCTCTATTATCTTTCCAGACTTACACAGAACCATTTTTTTTTTTTAAGAATAGTGTTTTAGGACTGTGTATAGAGAAACATGCTTCTAATCCTACCACTTGGGAGGCAGAAGCAGAGATGGGACTCCATTTTTTAAAAAGCAAAAACAGTGTTTTAGATAGGCATGGTTATATAAATCTGCAATCACAATCTTCAGGAGCCTGAGGCAGGAGGATTCCCAGGTTGAGGCCAGCTTGGGCTCCATAACAAGACCCTGTCTTCAAAAAATAATAAAAGTTTATTTTATTTTAAAACCTGTGGCAGTCAGCTTTAATTGTCAGCCTGATACAAACCATCAGAATCTCGTAGGAAGAGTCTCAGTGGACAACCTTCTTCATTAGGTTGTTTTTGGGCATGTCTATAGGAGACTGTCCTAATGAGAAGCCCCAGCCAAGTGTGGATGACACACATCACTAGACAGGGTATCCTGAACTGTATAAGAGTAAAGAGATGGAACTGAGCACAAGCAAGCAAGTGAGCATGCATTCATTCTCTGTAGTAGTACAATGAGACTTAGCGTCAAATATGGGGAAAGGCTGAAATATCAGAGAGAGGAAGCACCGCAGTCAATTTTTACTTAGTTGTCTTGTAAGTTTTTTAGCCTCGCTCCTGGTCGCTTCTGTTGGTAGTTTCTCCCAGCTTCTCCCAGTCCGCTTCTATGTCTGCCTGGTTTCTACAGTCCTTATGTACCCTATCCCATCCAGATTAGGATTAAAGGTGTGTAGCCTTGAACTCACAGAAACAGAAGAAGTCTCTGGAGTTATGGGATCAAGGGTATTGGTCGCCACTCCCAGCTTTCCCTGTGCTGGGATCAAAGGTGTGTGTGACTTTATCTTTGTGTTCAAGGTTTAAGAATTTCTTGCAAGCTGTCTGCCTAGGATTTGACTGTGTGCTCTCTCCGCAGTATTCAAGTTTTATTTAATATGTAATATATATCCACAATTCCCTTCTTTCTGCTCCTGACTGTGGGTGTGATATGAGTATCTGTTTGAAGTTCTTGCATTGACTTACTCACAATGACCAATGATAATTTGGAATTGTAAACCAAAACATACCCCTTTCTGCTCTAAATTGTTTGCTGTGTGGGTATTTATCACAATATCAGATAGAAAACTAGGACACAGCTTTTCATGGGTTCCAAGTATTTAGCATCTACAAGGAGAAATCCTTCAACAAGAACTATTTCCAAAATCCTCTAAGAAGCTTCTCAGCAGACGTTGCCACTTTATGGTGATACATGACCTCTGCATTCAGGGTGAGGACTAGTCTTCTTCGATGGAAAGCTAACTCCACACTCTTTTCTTATTTGTCAGTCACTGCCACCCTCTAGACAGATGATACCCTCAGTCTGCTTCCCTCTGCATCCTTCATCTTCGCCTCTTTCCCTAGTCTCTGTGGTTAGTTTTAGGGGTTTTTTGTTTGTTTGTTTGTTTGTTTGTTTGTTTTGTTAGTTTAACACAAGTTAAATTTATCTAGGAAGAGGGAATTGGAACTAAGGAATTACATTCCTCAGATTACTTACAGGTAAGTCTATGGAGCATTTTCTTGATTAGTGATAGATGTGGGAGGGCCCAGTCCTCTGTGAGTGGTATGACCCCTGGGTAAATGGCCCTGTGTGGAATATGAAAGCATGCTAATTGAGCCATGGGAAGCAAGCCAATAAATAGCATTACTTCATGTTTGTCTCTTTCCCTGTGTACAGGTTCTTGCCTTGAATTTACAGCACCTCATCTGGATCTCTATACAGCTTGCCTGCTGAACCCAGAAGAAGTTCAACCCCCTTGAGCACTACACTTCACAGGCAGGCTAAACTCAAGGATGAGGCATAGCTCCGTGACAGAATATGTTTTCCTCACATAAGGCCCTGAGTGTAATTCCTTATAACACTACTGTCAAAAAAAGGACAAACTACCTTAGAACATGATAAGACCTTGAGATTCCCACCCCCCAGAATCTAACTTATTCAAGCATGAAAATCCAGTTCTGTGACCAAGCACTTTGGACATAGTACCTGAGGTGTCTTTTATAAGACAGTATAAAATTTAATGGCTTTGGTGTTTGTCTTGTTTTTATATTTTACAATTATAATTACAATTTTAATGTTTACATCATCTCATTTGACCTCCACACCAAACACATTGTAGAAAAATAACCAGTGTCTCTATTTTATATATAAATATGCAAGCCAGGTGTAGTGGCATATACCTATAATCCTAGCATGTGGTAGAGCCATGAGGATCAAGAACTCAGGTGAGCCTGGAATTTATGAGGCTGTCTCCTAAGAAAACAAAGTCAAAATACAAGAGAGACAGAGTTCCGAGGTTTCACCCATCCCTGCAGGTCTACAGACAGTTAATAGTTACTGGAAGATGGAGACATTTTCTTTCCATTGGAAAGGTGGCCATGTTGCTTTCATGTGTGAGAAGAGACACACACACTCGCACTACCAAGGCCACAAGAGGGTTTATTTAAGAGAGTTCCCAGGCAGGTACAGAAACAGAAGCAGGACAGAAGGAGAAGAGAAGGGAGCGACCAAAATGTGACATTTCTTTTTAAGAGAAGGAGTGTGCAAGGGTTTACACAGCCACACCCAAGGGCGTGCCCACCCTCACGTAAGAGGCGCATCCCACCGGAGCCATGTTAGCTCTACCACGTGGAGTGCCAGGAATACTTACAGGCCACACTCCTCTAAGGAACCTCTCACCCATGCTCCTATGAATGGCATCTCATTTATGCTCTTATAAATAATCCTAATAAAACTCACTGGGAAATCAAGAGACTAACCAAAAGGGTAAGAGAGCATGAAGGTGGAGGGAGATGAACTGGAGAGAAGAAAGGGGTCAGTAAGAGTGAGAAAAAAGCATGAGAATACCATCAAAATGCATTAGATTCATGCATAATTAATATGTGCTAATAAAATAACATATGCATAGGAGTAAATGACTTAGAGAGGATGATAAAATAGCCCCATTCCCTCAGGATGGAGGGCTTCCCCGGGTCACTGGACTTTCTGTATTGAAATGAGTCCAGCACAAACTGGAATGACGACATACTCTATATGACACAGCTTCTAAAACTGACAAGAATTTGAACCCAGGCAGCTAGCTAGCTGATCCTGTGGAAATTGGACCAAATAGAGATTTGTTAAATAAGTACGTGGGACCTTCTTCCCAATCCTGTGTGCTCTCCAGACTGATGTATAAAAGTCCTGTTTGCCTTCATGAGATAGTGATTTGATTCACAGGAGGAGGAATGGCTGCTTTGCATATGAGAAAAGCATCCTTGCATTAATGCGGGAAGGTCAGAATAAACACTCCCAGTAATGATGTCAATAAAGGATTAATTGAACGGAGTCTGTGATTATCTTAACAAGACTTGAAATCAAAAGTGATTGTGAATGGGCCACTAAACTCAATCAACAATCAAACTACCCCTACTCCTGGGTGATCAAGCAGTGATTGCATAGATGAATATTCAGAACATGTAAATTTTAAGGCCCTGTTATCAGATAACAATCAAGAGTTGTAAGAAAAGTGAAATGGTCAACAAATCTCAAATTCAAGAGTAACCTTGCTAAAAAAACATCTCAAGAAAGTCTCATTTAAAGATTCTCAAAAAAAAGCTTCTTAGATGACAAATTTAACATCTAGTTATCAAGAAAGAAAGACACAGACAGAAATCTGCAGAGGAAACCTATCTAGTTTAAGGTGAAAATTATTCTTTTTTCTTTAGCCACCAGGTAGCTGTCATCACTTAATTGTGTGTATAGGGAGGTATATCATGGGGATTTTATCTAGTAATCTCACCTCTTCTTGTTGTGATAGACATGAGGAAGAGGGCAAGGGTCTGCATAAATTCAGCATTAAAAGTATCAAAATGTAGCCCCTTTGTGACCAAAGCTAGCCAGGGACTTTGGTTCAAATCATAATAATTTAGGTCCTCTGATGGACCAGACAAGGAATCTCATCCTCAGGGCTGGCAGAACTACCTCAGAGTGTACAGCTTAATTTCTAGGCTAGCAGAGAAGGGCTGAGGTCAGTGCCCATTCACTTCCCCTTTGGCAGACTCTATAGGCCACCACCCTTGTCACCAGAATGCCACTGTTCTTCCTGAGTATGACCAACCTTCCTTTGGACAGTAGTTTACATAATCTTTGGAGATAATTTATTCTAAATGCTTAAATTCTACTTTAAAACATCCTTTGATAGCCCCAAAATTTAGATTTTTGGGGTGTTAACAAACTCTGTGTTTGTGACAGTATCAGGAAGCTACTGAATAGTCATCATTCACTTTTACCACAACTGCCTGACAAGATGCTGGGTGCAGAGATGGGGATGAAACAGTGACAAGGGAAAAGTCCTCCTAGAAACAGCAGGCAAGGCAAAGCTAGTCCAGGAAGTGGAGCCAGCATTATTTGTAGATGATACATGCAAAGGACTACAGATGAGTTTAACAATGTTGGAGGTCAGAAGCCTAGGAATTGGCAGACTGGGGAATTCGGTACTTTTCCAGGAAGTTTTCTCTGACTGAATCCGGATATCAGAAACCATTAAAGCTCCCGATGTCCTTCCTTCCTCTTATTTTCCCATCTTGAGTGTTTTCTCACAGATGAAATATTTTAAACCCTATTTTGCATATGCTTTTCCATCTGTCTTTTGTATATACCTGCCTCGCTGGTCTGCCTCAATGTTGTCTGCTAGTAACCACTGTCAAGGGTGGAGTTTCCTGTGACCCAGGAAGGAGAGAAAACATGAGCTTATCAACTCAACTATAAGGTAAAGCCACTGCATAGTAGTAGCTCAGAAGTCTGCTCAATCTGCCTGAGGTCAATATTTCTCACCTGTATTTGCTGAGCATGTCCTGGTAACTGAATGAGCATAGTCCCTGACACTCACAAAGGTACCTTTTGGGAACTTAAATACAGTTGTGGTAGCCAGTTTTCATCATTGCATCAAAGATGCTTGAGAAAAAGACTCTGAGAGGAAAAGTTTCCTTTAACTCACAATTGGGGTCCATGGCCATTCATTCTGTTATTTCTGGGCCGCCATGAGATGACCTAGAACTCTACCATGGAACTGATAAAGTGGAAATCATAATTCAGTCACCCTTCAAAACCCCAGCAGCTGGCAACAAGTCTGTCTTAATGCTTGAGCTTTGGAGGATAGCTCTGAATGAAACCACAGCAAGAGGTTTGGTCATGTCAGGCACTTCTAAAACTATCAAGGGCTGGCAAGATGGCTCAGTGGCCTGGGGACATGAGTTTCATTCCTGGATCACACATGATAAAAAAGAGAATATTTATCCTCTGACTCCCACGTGAGGACTGTGCTTCAACACCCCTCCAACACCACCAAATAAATAAATAAATGATAGAAGTGGGAGAGACTGGGCAAAAGGCTAAGCAAGGGAGAAAGAAGCTTGGGAGAGATAATGAGGATGGTCATAGCCAAAGCATATGGATTGAGGGCTCTCAGCCTCATCTAGCTGGCATGGCAGCATTCACCTCCCTTTTAGAAATGGGAGGAGTAAGTAGAGGTTTCACAGCCTTCTCAGATGAAAGTAAAGTAGAAGCCTGATCCACGTTGAGTCTAGATTCAAATCTTTCCTCTCAATTCAGCATGATTTTTTCATACATTGGTTGTTTGCCCACACATTTAAAATGCTTTTGAGTGTCTGCTATTGAAGTTCTGTGATAAACCCAGAGCTACACAAAACACTAAAGATACTGTATAGTCCAAGTCTTAAATGTCCCATAAGACTCACTCAGAGCATCAACGTCATAGAAGACCATCCAGGGACAACCAACCAGGAAGGCACATACAGGCTCTGTTATATGCTGTAGGTTATGGCAGAGATGGTAGGAGACACCTACTTAGGTAATCAGGGGGAAAAGGCCCTGGAGAAAGGAATCTGAGATCTGAAGGAGACTAGAGTCAACCAGGACTCAACTGAGGGACAGGTAATAGCCAGGTAGAGCAAGACAGTAAGGGTGACTAGGTAAGTATACAGAGTTTAGGAGGAGCCAGATCCTGTGAAGGGACTTCAAAGCCATCTAAAGACAGGACTCAGATTCACCTAGTGTGAATACAAGTCATTAGAAGATGCTAAGCAATGGTGGCTTTACTTTTTACTAAAACAAGGGAGTAATAGTTCAGAGCATAGGCTCTGGAGCCATATGCCTGAGTTTAAATCTTGGTTTGCTATTCACAAGCTCTATAGCCACAGGCAACTTCTTTTATGCTTCTGTTTTATCTTTTAAGTGCAGAATCTAGACCAGAGAATGGTGGTGCATGTGGATAATCTCAGCACTGGGGGGTAAATAGGAGGCTGACAGACAGCCTGACCTACATGGTAAAAGCCCATCTCAGAACAAAGCTCATCAAATGCAGAATCTAATACTTGCTTCACAAGGCTGTTAGGAAAGTCAAATTTGTTGTCCTTTGACTATACTTAAAGAACCATTTGGGTTATAAGAAAATACATGCTTTTAAAAATACATAAGCAACTAGGCTAATTAATAAACAAATGGATGTTTTCAAACATAGAGCCACCCAAATATATTTCCACAGAAGTACCATATCAAAAATATGCTTTTCTGGGGATTCTAGCCCCATCCCTCGAAAGGACTCACAACATCTCAATACCAGCCAGGAGCCCACCCCTACTAGAGGCGCACAGAAGTTGGACACTATTATGATCTTTCTGTGATGAGGAAATGGCGCCATGATACACTGAGAGGAACAAAGAAACCCACACACAGTCCTGGGGCAGTCTGTCCCCAGCTCTGAGGAGAAAACATGGGCCCACCCAGCACCTTGCAGCACCAGACAGATGGGTACTATTATGGTGAGCAAATGTATGGTATGGTACAGGAGAGAGAGAGAGAGAGAATGGTTAATGTCCTATAGACAGGGGCATACCTGAGGGAGGTGGGTTCCTTGATTGCCACCCAGACCATGGTGATATCTGGGCCTGAGCTGCCGCTGGACCCCATGTTCATATCAGCACATCAGAGCTGGTCCTATTCACAGGGGTACCAATGAACTCCTTCCCCCCAGAATGTGAGCATGGGAGATCTGGCCTGGCCCCTCATCTGCCATATGGTGTGGAGGGATGGAAATGACCTCTCTCCCTTGACTTCCTGTGACAGGTAAGGAGCTGGCCCAGGGGTCACAAAAGCAGCAGAGCTGTCCCTGCTCCTCACCAGCTACAATACTCCAAAGAGTGGCCCTGGGCAACAGAGTAGAGCTAGCCCTGATAGTCCAGGTGGGGGAGATCTGATTCTGGGGGTCAGGAAGCAGGAGAACTGGTCTCATCCTTTGCTCATTGTTGCAAGGGGTTAACTAGCCAAGGTAATGCTTGAGAACTCACCTTGGTGGTGAGGCAGGAGAAGGGGGACTGGTGGATTGATCAGCCCTGCAACTACCCATGCCCAGAACCAGAGTTATAAATTGACCCACCCAACATCCACCCATCCATAGTCTTTGGGAGCACAGGAAGGGATGATTCTGCAGATGAAAGCTGCAAAATCTCCATAACAACAGGGTACCCAAGAAAAGTCTCAGTGAGGGCCCAAGCATCTATAGTGTAGCAGAAACCAGAAGCTTTGAGCAAGATCAATGACTCTTTGCAATGAACACTTGCAAATAAAAATGTAAGAATAAAAAGGTTTATACTGCATTGTAGTGGGATTATGCATTACATTGTAAATAATTGTTCCATCTATGGGTTTAATAAAAAAATGCTGATTGGCTGAAGGCAGACAGGAAGTATGGGCAGGGCTATCAGGCTAAGAGAAACGCTTGAGAACAAGAAGAACAAACACAGATGCCATAGAGTCACTAGAGCTGCCAGGAGATGCAGAGGAAAGGCTGTTGAGATAGCTGAACAAGATGGATTGTGTTCTGATGGAGTTAGCAAGTCATATGCCTGGGCCCTAGGTCAATCAGCAGAAAATTAACATAAGCGTCTGTGTGTCTCTGTATGACTCTGAGTATTTCTGTTGTACTGCCAAACTGATCAAACCTCTAGTCTAGACCAGAAAGTCTGGGCCAGAAACAAATTACAACACTGAGTGACTCACTACAGCCTCCATGACAAAAATTTTTCCTTTTTCTTTTTTCTCTTAAATTTATTTTATTTTGGGGAGTTGCAAGGGCAGAGGGTAGATATGAAGGGACAGGGAAATAGTGGTATCAAGATGCATGATGGAAAAGACACAAACAATAAATAAAAAGAAAGTTTAAAAGATACGCTTTTCTTTTAGTACAGTGTGTTTACTGTCATATCAGCAACTGCTCTGCCAAAGGGAGCAAGTCATCAAGAACTTGATGTTTCTTACCACATAATCATAAACAGGCATGCATAAGAAATGTGTGTGTGGGCATATTACAACATGCTATTATCTTTGTTTTGCAAAAATTAAGTCACATCGTAAACATTCTTTTAGTCAATGAATGCTAACATGTGGAAATCAGTTCACTGGGCACATCTAACCTCTGTGGGATAATGTGCTATCATCCTCTTTTGATGCACGTTTGTTCCCAGTTCTTCTGATAGTACTAACATTTTCCTCTTAAGTGTCAATATTTAAATATCCTTGAACTCAGGTATCTGAGAGAGGAGTTGCTATACTACAGGGTACCAGTGGTATTGTCTTCATTTTGTTTTCTTTCTGATAGTATTTCAGTATAACAAAGGAGTCTAAACCTTGAACTCTCCAAATGTTCAAGGCTAGCTTTGAACTACTTCTGCCTCTACCTTCTAAGTGAAATGATGATTACAGGTAACTTAGCTGTATTCTGTTATTGTTTTTATTAAAAAAGAATCTCACATAACCCAGGTTGGCCTTGAACTCATAATGTAGCCCAGGATAGCCTTGAACTCTTGATCATGCTGCTTCTACTTTTCAAATTCTGGGATTACAGGCATATGTCACCATGTCTAGCTAATATGTCATGAGTTTTATATTATAATCAAAGCCATGATCAAGAAAGAAATATTTATCCTCCTCAGAATCTCCCACTGCCAATCACTGCTTTTTATTTCTATAATCATGTAGTTGTTTTGTCTGCAATAAAATGACATATAAATAAAAATATGCAGTGTACATTTTAGTATCTAGATTATTATACTCAGCTTTTCTTTGCTGTTGTAGGCCTTGTTGGTGTTGTCTGAGACACAATCTTACTATAGTCACTCAGATTGGCCTGGAACTACATGAGTAGTCCAGGTTGACCTTGAACTTATCTTCCCACTTTAGCCTCCAGAATGCTGGGGTTATAGATGTGAGTCAACAATCCCTGTGTTCAGAATGTTTGGGGGGGTTGTGTGTGTGTACATCATAAGCACATGAATATGCAGGTGAGCACTCCATGATAAAGGCAATCCATAGCCAAGTATTTTATACTTCTTAATTACAAACTGAATTATTCTTCCATTTCTTTCTAGTTGTTTTCTTCAAGTATCCAGAAATGATGAGTAATATTAGTTTTGTATTTTAATCTTGTATCCTGTGATTTTATTAAATTCTCTTGAATTCCATTGGTCTTTGTAAATGAAGGGTTTATTTTATTATTTTATTTTATTTGAGAGATGATTTCATATAACCCAAGTTGGCCTTGAATTTACTACCTGGCCAAGGATAACCTAGATCTTCCAGTTCTTTCTATATATCTCCCACCCTACTCACTGCTGCCAAGTATTAAATTACAGGCATGAGCCACTACACTCAGATTATGGAGTGATTAGTAAGTATTGAATGCATCCCTGTGCATGCTAGGTAAATACTCTACCAGCTGAGTGACAGTCCCAACCTCATCATTTTCGTTATTTGAATCAGAGCCTCACTATGTAGCCCAAGCTAGTCTCAAGTGCATATCTTCCTGCTTCTGCTTCTCCTCCCAAGTACTCAGATTATAGGGACATGATACCACACATGGTATAAATGTGGTTTTCTATGTAAGAAATTGTGTTACTTCTAAATAAATCTACTTTATAAGTATATGCAATGAAATAGATTATATTTATTTTTTTATTGCCTTATTGCATAGACTTGTATCTCTAGTGCAGTGTAAAGTATAAGTGGTAAAAGCAAACATGCCACGTGTGGTTGGGAACACCTTTACTCTCAATGCTTGAAAGGCTAAGAGACAGGCAGCTTCTGTACATTCAAGGCCAGCCTGATCTACATAGTAAGTTCCAGAGACCGGCCACAGATATACAGTTAGATTCTGACTCAAAACAAAATAAAGCAAACATCCTTGCCTTGTTTCAATAAATACAGTTAAAAACATTCAATATTTTGTTGCTGTTTAATGTTACATGTTTATGTTTTCCATTTATACCTTTTTAAGTTAAGCAAGTTGTCTTCTATTCTAATCATTGAGTGAGATCTTTTAAAGAAGACCTTAACAAGGCTTATACTACTAGGATAAATTTTACTTGGTATATATTCTACATCCTATACATATAAGAATTTAATTTACTAATATCCTCTTGTTTTGCCAGTCTTAGTGACGCCCCAGAGAAAATCTTCATAATCACAATGACACCCTAAATGCAAGTGCAGGCAAGGTTTTATTTCAGTTGTACAACTGGGGCTCTGATCATAAAAACTGGTCAGAGCTCCTTTCTTAACCGAAAACAAGCCCTTTTAAAACAAAGATCACAGAAAGACTATAGGAATGCTGCTATAAGGCTGGGGAGTGAGAGCTCAGAGAAAGTTTCTTTACTAGGGAGCCTTGATTGTTTTAGGATGGGGAGAGAATGCCTCCCAGCTGGGCCAGAATATCCTTGGAGTCTCAAGACCCTGGGTGCCCTTTGATTGTCCAGGACCTTGGACATTGGGCCCTAGGTGCTTCTAGCCTTGCGGGCTTAGAAACTTCTCAGCTCCATAAATAGCTCCAGGCCCCAAAGTGGAGGCACTTTAGTATCCACACTCCCTTTGATGAACTCTGAACATAATTTATTTCTTTGACAGTTGTTGATATCAATACATAATTCTGGCTTTATGGCAATAACTAGGAGGCATTCTCTTCTCCTGTGCTTCTCCCAAGTCCGTGTTACACACAAACACACTGTACACATACACACACATATACACAAAATATATTTTATGAGAAAATTCTGTTAAGATATCTGTTATTTCTCCCCTAAATATTTGATAGAATCCATCACTAAAATTGTATAAGCTTATGAAGTTAACTACTGAGGATGAGTATATAGGAGAAAAAATGCTCATATTTGGATGCCATTTTCATAGACTCACCCCTGATGTCTCTCTAAACTGAACACCTGTTCAAATACTATATTTTATGAGATTATATGCATACTTATCAACAATTATTCTCTGTTGCTGTAATAAAGCCATGACCAAAATCAACTTGGAGCTGGAAGGGTTTATTTGGTAAACACTTCCACTTCATGATCTATCATTGAAAGAAGCTAAGTTGGGATCTCAAGGCAGAAATCTGGAAACAGGATCTGAAGCACACGCTATGGAGGAATACTACTTAAGGCTTGCTCTTTGTGGCTACCTCATCTTACATTTTTATATTACAAAGGACCACCTAGGAGCTGTACCACCTGCAGTGGGCTGGACACTACCACATCGATCATCAATCAAGAAAATGCCTCACAGAGATGTTCACAGGCCAATATGAAGGAAGCAATTAATCAACTGAACTTCGCTCTTTCTGGTGACTCTAGACTGTGCCAAGTTGACAGAAATTGTTAAAAACAGTGATGGGAATAGCTGAAGACATGCATTCAGAAGTATTAACTACATCTAGGAGAATAGAATGCTAGTCCTTACAGGGTAGAGGGAGTGTAAGACAGCTAACATTGTTTCTGTTTGAGTTAAGATCAAGTATTAGGAGACTAACCTCAAATTTACTATGCAGCTCAGGGTGACTTTGAACTCGTGACCTCCATTCTTCTACTAGCTTAGATACTGGATTACATGTCTGATCTAATGTAGTAGACTTCTCACCATCTTACTACTTGTTCTTGAAAAAGAGTGTCTTGTTGAAGTATCAGAAATCTCTGCTAGTAGTTCACTGGCCTCCTTTAGGCAGAATTTCTCTATGAGTCTGGGTTGACATTGAATTCTCCCAGTCTCAGTTTCCACAGTATTGACATTACACACATGTTCACCATGCCCAGCTAATGCTTCTGAATATTCAAGAGCAGAAAACAGCTAAAATGAGCCTAACACATAGAAATCCAGGTTGTTGACCTGTAAATATATTCCATGCTCTGCCACTACAATACCCTTTATGCCAGCTGTAGGTGGCCAGAAATAAAGACTAGCTATCATCAACAGCCAATAAATTTTAATAATATTCATTGCATTTTTGCTAGTAGATGTTTGCTAATAGATGTTATATATGAAATAAAAAAGATTTATAGAACTGTGCACAGGGACCCATGGCTGATGTGATCTCAGCATTGGAGATGGGATAGAAGCAGGAGGATCATGAGTTCAAAGACATGCTAAACTACAGAGTAAAAAACCTGTCTTCAAAAAACTGAGACAAGATAAAACCCAAAGAAGGTTTACAATTTATGCCTCTTTGTGTACATTTCTATTAATATATTTCCACTCAAGACATTTTTTAAGTTATTTTTCTTCCATTCCCCTAGCCAGACATTTAGGCCATCTGTCATTAACCAGGAATCCCATGCGTTCTCATTTGGGCAAGTTGTTACAAGTTGGGGGTGGGGGGACTTGGTGCACTTCTAAAAGCTCTACATACTGGGAGCATTTTCCACCCTCATTTTAAAGGCCATCACTGACTGACTTCTAACACTACTCTTCATTTCTAGCTTACATGCATATGTAATTGCTTATCAAATTCGGGGATTTTGTCCCTCCCTTGGCATGTACTATGAGACAACCTGTTTGATTACAGGTTGGAGGTTGGAGAAAGATGCTTGAACAATGATGAAGAGTGGCATGCAGCATGTGCATGCTTCTGTCCAAGCTCATAGTCCTGAGGTTGCCCCTGATTTCCCACTACAGATACCTTTAAGAAATTATACCAGCTATTGGACCCAAATAAGAGTAGTGCTTACATCACAGCCTTGACTTAATACAGACATCTTACCTGTTCTCAAAAGTAATGGTATTCTTGAGGGAGGGTGGAGTTGAAATGATGTAAATATAGTAATCATATATGAAATTCCAGAAAACATTAAAAATGTTAAATTTCTAAAATGCAATAGTATTCTTAGATATAAAATACACTACTTCTAGAACCTATAGATGCTTTTTAAGGTGCATCTGTTTTTTGTGGTAGGAGACACAAGAGGTCTTTGTTTGGAAAGGATAGCTCAAGGACCAGTAAGATAGCTCTGTGGTTAAAACTGCTGCTGCCAAGCCTGATAAACAGAGTTGTTCTGATCTGTCAAAGAATGACCCTATCTCTATCAGAATTACATACAGTCTGTTCTTGGTGAGAAAGATGTGATCTAGAATGAGATAGTATTTAGGATAAGAACCAGATAGGTTTGATGGTACCCTCTCACCATCCCACCACTCACAGGCTGAGGGAAAAGCATTGAAACATGAAGGTTGATAAACAATACCCTGTCTCTCAGAAAACTAAAAGATGGGGGTGTATTTCAGGGATAGAGTACTTGCTAGTATGTGAGAAGCTCTGAGTTCCAGCCCCAGTATTCCAGAAATAGAAAAGAAATAAAGAAGGAAAGAAAAAGACAGGAAGGAAAGAGAAGGAGGAAAAATGAAAGGAAGAGAAGAAAAGGAGAAGGAGAGAAGGAGAAAAAAGAAGAAAAAGATGAGTTGCTGCCAACGCTAAGGCACCGATCCTCCCAACAGTGTTGATAGGAGCATCTGGGTAGTGTGCTAGAGTCTCCTCCTGGAGCAATCAGCATGGAAGTGGTAATTCAAGGCCTGGATATAAATGCAATTAGGGAAAAGACAGTAGAGATAAGAGGAAGTAAAGTTCAGTGGTGCATGCCTGCAGTCCCAGTTAGGTGACAGCCTAAGGCAGTCTCACATGAACCCATTCTAACAAAACAAGATCGCACTTTAGGAGAAGAGGGATGACTAGTGTGAGTGTCAGTTTGTAGCATTTCAGATCTGTTTAAACCCTAAACCATCACGGCACCAACTTCGTTCTCATCACAGGAAGAGACAAGGTGGGGTTTTGCAGAGCTGACAACCACCACTTGCCTCGGCTGCTTTGCCTCTTTGTTGTCTTTCTTTTTCTCCCATTTACAGTCATGTGTGCCAGCCTTCAAACTGGTAAACAGGGGACAGGGCAAAAGGTCAGAGGAGGTCAGATCTCAATCAGAACACACAGGCGTGATCAGCTGTGTTTCCTCATTATAATCAGGAAATCCTGTCTCCAGCCAGTAAAGGCACATCTGGAGAGGCAGCATGGGTGGGGAAGAGCAGAGGAGGTGGGAGGGAAGGGGCAAGAGGGTGGGGTCAGGTAGAGAGGAACTGAGAGGTTGATCTCTCCTTTCTTGGCTCAAAATGAACCTGGATTTCTTTAGTTCTTATATATATGCATGTATTCTCTGCCACACTCCTTTCTTTATCAGCCTCTGCTGTCTTTATAATTTCCCTACTAGCTAAAGGATACGTCATAGCATTTAAAGAGAAAGAAATGTGAGTTCTAGTTCACTCTAGGCTACAAGACACTCTCTCAAAAAAATAAAGTTTAAAGTAATATTTTAAGGTATGAACATGCTGTGTGTGTATGATGTATGTAAAAAGTATCTATACAATCAGATGTGGTGGTGCACTTTGACAACCAGCAATAAAGAGGTGGAATGGGGAGATCATGAGTTACAGACAAGCCTAGGCAACATGGTAAGAACCTGTCTCAAAAAAGGATGAATAAACAAATTTTACATACTTACATATATTTATATGACTTTAGGGACTGGAATTGATAGAAGAGTGTTTCCATAACCTATATGAAGAATTTTAGTTCAATTCCCAATACTTTCTAAACTAGTACAGTGGAAATAGGGAGATTAGAAGTTCAAAGCCATCCTTAACTACATAGAGCACCTGAGGTTAGCCTGGAATCCTAGAGACTGTCTCCAAAGAAACAAGCACACAATAAAAACAGTAACCCTAACTTTTAAGTGGCAGACTTCTGTAAAGTGGTGTTTGCATGCCAGCTGTAATGTAAGCTCTGGTATTGAAAACAAAGGTTGAATTGCTATTTTTAAATTTTATCACTAGTCATGTTTTTATTGCCTCTACCTCCAGAGTGCTGAGATTTAGGCCAACCCAGGCTAGTTTATATGGAGCTAAGGATTGAATCCAGGGTTCTGTGCATACTAGGCAAGTTATCACCCAGCTGAGTTACATCCTTAACCTGTTCATTTGTTTGAGAGAGGGTCTTGCTGTTTAGAGTAAACTGGCCTGAAACATGCCTGGATCCTCCTGTGTGTGGCTCGAGAGTGCTGGGATTACAGGCATATGGCACCACTTCCAGCAACTGGTTGTTCCATGCACCTTATTCCTTGAACTTTTATTTGCTACTATAATGTGGACACGATGTGTGTGCACAGGCTCATGCCACCGTGCACATGTGGAGAGAAAAGGACAAGTCTTTAGACTGTTTTCTCCTTCCACACTTCCATGGGTTCTGGGTATCGAACTTGGCTCACCAGTTAGGTGTAGTACAAAGTGTCTCCACCCGCTGAGCCACCTTGCTCTTTCTATATACCTTATTTTATCAATAAAAATGTAAACTTCATTTTAGAATCAAAACCAGGTCACTGGTGAGCTGTGACAACATAGTCTTCATATCTCCTCCTCACTTGCAGCCTAAATCACACATGGTCTTTGCCAGGCTTTTTTTGGTTTTTGTTTGTTTGTTTGTTTGTTTGTTTGTTTGTTTTTCTGATCTTTATCTGACTAGATTTTCTGTGCTATTTGCAATGTTTTCTATTACTTTCTTTTTGTTGTTATTGTTGTTTTTCAAGGCATGGTTTCTCTGTGTAACAGCCCTGGCTGTCCTGGAACTGACTCTGTAGACCAGGTTGGCCTAACACTCAGGAGATTCCCCCTGCTGCCTCTGCCCCTCAAATGCTGGAATTAAAGGTGTGCCACCACCGGTTGGCAATTGCTATTACTTTCTATCGAATTTCAAATATCCCTGAGACCTTGATCACTTCCAAGATTCCTGATATGTCACCAGTATATTTCATGAGTTTAAAAATATTTATTAGCTTAATCTAATTATGTTCTCTGGCTCTGGGTTCCTCTGGCTCTTGACAAGCCTTCCCTGCTCCCTCAGCACCTGGAACTTTACCAATCTCTGATGGCCTGATACCATGGGAACTTCCACCAGGGGCCTGCCTGCCTACAGTTTATTGGAAAGAAAGCAAGTTTGACCTCCACAACATTCTATTGTTTCATCTTCCACTTGACAGCTCTTTTTAACAGGTAGAAAAGCCTTTACCACTTTTCCCTTATTATTTTATTTTGTGTGTATGAATGTTTCACCTGCATGTGTACATGTGTAGCAATACTTGCCCAGTCAGAAGAGGAGATCAGATTCCCTTTAACTTGAGCTACTGATGGTTGTGAACCACCTGGTGGGTGCTGGGAACCAAACCCAGGTCCTCTGGAAGAGCAGTAAGTGCTCTAAACAACTGAGTCACATCTCTAGTCCCTTGTTCTTTTCTCTTACAAAATAAGAGAAAGATGCTGAAAGTGTGCTCATAGTCAATTTTCACATCACACTCTGGCTTGTCCAAGTCAGAAATGGTTGTTTGTTGTGGCAACCAAACAACGGACTTCTTTTAAAACCTACCCTTTGTCTTCTATAAATGTGGGCTCCAAATTAAGTGAACCTACTTCCTGAGTCATAGGATTGTTAAGGCTGCTGACATAAATAGATAAGACAAAATTGATACTATGATTGATTTTTCTCTGTGTGTCTCTGTCCTCCCTCTCTCTATCCCTCTCTTTCTTCTCTCTCTCTCTCTCTCTCTCTCTCTCTCTCTCTCTCTCTCTCTCACTCACATTTGTTTTCAATTATTTGGGGATTTTGACATTGCTATAAGCCTAGCTGTTCTCAAACTCTAAATGCTCCTGCCTCAGCCTCCTGAGATTGCAAACACACACCACTGTGCTATCTTGATTATTCTCTGTTGAAGTTAGAAATCCTCTGCCTGTTGTCATCTCAGCCTTCTCATTACTTGGAAGATCACAACTCAAGGAGAGGGGTTGGCACCCTCCCTTGAAGAGAAGAATTTAAAAATTGTGGTCCCAGCCATGCAAAAAGGCAAGAGAACCATTGAATGCTTTACTGACACCTTAAAGTTTCTGCCAAATGTACCAGTTGGCTCTCCTGCTTCAATATTTTGCTATGGATGCCAAGGGGCTAGGCCCATAGATGAGTGGTGCTTATTATTGAACTGAAAAAAACTCTTTATAACTCTAAATTTGTTTCATTAAATTTTTATTTATGCTGAGTAGATCTTTTATTTTAGATTTACTTATTTTTACTTTCTGTGTATGGGTGTTTTGACTGCATATATGTCTGTGCACCACAGGAGGAGATTTCAGTGTAAGGATAAAAGATAGAAAAATGTACCTTCAGAGGGCCTGGGAAAGATGTGCTATTAAGAAAATACCCCATTCAAAACAGTTAGTGCTAGAGGTTTATTGTTGGAAGGGGGGAGTGAGAGAATGAAAGACCTTCTTGGAGGGAGGACTTGAAAGAGGCAGGAAGGCAGACAGGCAGACAGGCAGGCAGATAGATAGATGGATGAACGACAGACTACAAGAAAGTTAAGAGAGTAAGAGAGGCAAGAGAGAGGACTGTGACTGATGGACATTTTTAAAGAGTGTGCATGTCACATTGTTGATGGTAGAAAGTCACCTACCTGGCCAAAGCTGACGAAGTATTTGGGCACTGCTGAGTCAGGGTGTAACTGGAGTTACAGATGGTAGTGAGCTACCATGTAATAGTAGAAACTGAACTCCAGTCCTCTGAAAAAGCAGCAAGTTCTCTTAACTACTAAACCATCTCTCTGGCCCAAAGCTTAGAAGATCTTATGAGTCATCAGCAAAGATCTGTTACCTGAGGGTGACATTAGGATTCACCAAATGCTTCAGGATCACTACCCATGATGCGCTTAAGAGACCACACAGCAAATCATTTGCCAGTTTGCCAATTTAATATATATTGTCTATGGATTCATGCCCCCAAAGGTCTGGGTGCCTGTAATTCTAGTTCTTGGGAGGTGAAAATAAGATCAGTTCAAGTTCATCCTTGTTATATGTAGAGTTGAAGGCCAATTGACTCAAGACCCTATCTCCAAAAAAAAAAAAAAAAAATAGAAACTGTTGTCACTATTACACAAATATTAAAATGGATTAGAAAAGGCTGTGTCTTCAATGAGTTTGTAGTACCTTTAGTGACACTTCCTGAATGTCACAGAAATTGAGGATAAAAAAAAAAAGCAAAAGACAAAAGAAGCTCTCAAAATAACAGAAAAATTCAAGGAACTAACCTAAGCCTCTTCCAAACAGAACACTGACCCTACTTCCTTCTGAAGCAGGAAATGGAGCAAGTCTTCCTTTGTTATAACACTGGGAGCCCTAAAAGAATCCTCCTCATGGTCCCTTAAAGACAAACCAGCCCAGGAAACCAGCGTTGGGTGTGTCCTGGTGAGTTGGAAGAGGTAACATGCATTTCAATGTAGTTAATTTAAACCCTCCTTTTATTCTTCCCACTAACCTATAACCACTGTGAGCCATCATTTCAACATGATAGAAAAGTTTCCATTCTAGAGAATGATGACAAAAAGCTCATGACAGATAACTGCCCGTTCCTTTTAAAGTGTTTCTTTAATTGACACACAGTGATCCTTCTTGTTTGTGGGGTGATGTTTCTGGCCAGGAGGCAGGGCAGCAGGAACCTGAGAGTTCATCTTCAACAGCAAACATGAAGCAAAGAGTTCAAATTGGAAGTGGGATGAGGCTATGAACTCTCAAATCCCATCCATAGTGATGTGCTTTCCTACAGGAAGGCTCCATATTCTAACAGTCCCATAACACCATCAAATAGGACCAAGGCTTCCAACACCTAAATCATTGGGGTTCATTTCCCATTCAAAATACCACATGAAGTATTATTTCAATACATGCATACATTACATTATGGCCAGATCATATCTTTGTGTTGAGTGTATTTAAATCCTTTCTATTAGTTCTCTGGTAATATTTAGTTAATTGTTGTCAGCATTACTCTACATTTGAAAAAAAATTTCCCCTCCCAAAGATATGCACATGCATAACTATGTGGATATATGCCCACATACTCCAAAGGAGACATAAAGTGCAATTCAATTTTTTCCTTAACCCCTGATGAACTTTTAGTAAAACCTCAGAGATTAAAAATAACAACAGTAGCAACAACAAAGCTGGGTGTGGTGTCCTGCCTGCAGTCCCAGAACTTATCAGAGCCAAAGGCCAGAGGCAACTCAAACTCAATTAGGTGAGCAAGGAAATTATGTTAATAACCTCAGAAATTAAATCGATTCACTTTCAATCTTCCTTAAGATGGATATGTTTCACACTTACAAGCAACTGTAGTAATAAAACATGAAAATAACATATGATGGCCACTCACTCTAAGGTTCCTTCCTCTCAATACTTCTGAGGATTCTGGCTTACAAACTTCTTTCCTTTACTCCAGTAGAAAGAGCCTTGACTCTTTCTGATCTTTTCTTCTATCAATTGACTTTCCTTTATTATTTTTGCAAAGGAAACTTACCATAGGCTTTATCATTTTGGAACTCAGCATCTTTCAGTATTTCAAGTCATTACCAGATTTTTAGAGTTCCCATTACAAAACTCGCACAGGTTTGGAGTGATCCATCCGCTAGTTTAATTTCTCATAAACACTGTTATTCTTAGTGCAGAAGGGCACATGCCATCCTATACCTTTATGTAATTATTAAGTGAGAATGTGGTTTAATAGCCAAGTGACCTGGATTTCATATTATTATGAATTATCTACACATAAGAAGCTGCCTGAGGCTAGCTAACACTACATAGTAAGACCTCATCTTTTTTTTTTAAAAAAAAAAAAAAGGAGCCTACCCTGAAATCATACAATTACATTATAAAGACTGAGCACTTTTTTATTTTTAAATATTTAGGAATACATATGTATGCATATAGGCATATATATATATATATATATATAAAATGATTTTTAAAAAGAGGCCAGAAGCCATGAATTTGAGGAGGTGGGAGCAGTACATGGGAAAGGTTGGTGGGAAGAAAGGAAAAGAAAAAATAATGTAGTTATATTTTAATTTCAAAAGTTAAAATGAAATAAAAGAAGTATAAATTTTAATGTGGTATATATAAATGATGCAAGAAATAAAGTACATTGACTATTTGAAAAAAAGAAAAGAAAAACAGAAGTATAGATTGTAAAGCAAAAGATAGCCTAAAGGAAAAGGGAAAAATTAGATCTGCAAGAAACAAAGCTGCAGAGTACAAGAGGAAGTGTTAAATTAGCCAAGGAAGAGTTGGAACCAAAATACTATGGAGACTTCTGCTGTTAGCAGGCTTTTTTCTTTCTCCTAAGATGATGCTGCATCTGCCCATTTCCTGACTTGCAATTCCTCTTTACCAACATCGAGATCAAAAAGGCAGTCAGCAGACCATGAGTCAGCACGTCTAAGAAACCCCCCCCCAGCATCAAAGGCTGACCCTGACCAAAGGAGTTCCTCATTCTTCCATTCAAGACATTAGATTCAAAAACAAAAACAAGTCATCATTTCAAAACCAGTCAGAAAACTTCAAGTTTTCAATGTTGAGTTATTATGGCATAACTCAGTTCACCTAAAATCTTCCTTCAAAAGTCTACAATGTTGTTTGTGACATTGGCTTTGAAGTCAATGAAGCCAGAATTTCTGTACCCACTGTGGCAATGACTTGGTAGCTTCACACACATCTAATTTTTTTTTCTGAGACAGTGTCTCTCTGTGTGGTCCTGGCTGTCCTGGAACTTACTCTGTAGACTAGCCTGGCTTCCATCTCAGAGATCCGACTGCCTCTGCCTCCTGAGTGCTGAGATTAAAGCATCAACCACCATTGCCCAGCTCACATTAAACTTTTTAATTCTCTTTCTTCCTCCATACAGTTGTGATTCCAGGGATAAAGTGAGAGGGCCAATATAAAAACGACTTCTTCAGCTTTAGTTTTTAAGTGATACCCTAAGACTGCAGCAATGTAGACCATATGAAGGATTCAACATTGACAAAGAGAATCCCCCATCCCTCTCCACCCCAAAGGAAAGGGTGGATATGGTGGTACACGGCCAAATATGAGCATTTAAGAATAGATGTAACAAGATTTTTTCATTGGACTATGTTTGGATTGTCAGCTCCCAAATAATGACATAGTGACTTCTTATTAATTATAACAGCTTGGCCTTAGCTTAAGCTCATTTCCAACTGCTCTTATAACTTCTACATTCTGCAATGTGGTTTGCTTATTTTTTGTTGGTTTTTTTTTTTTTTTTTTTTTTTTTTTTTTAACCTCTCTTCCATTCTGTATGTCTGACTTCTTCTGGATCTCACTGGAATATCATGTGTTCCTAGAACCTAGACACATCTTCTGAGTTCCTCTCTGCCTTTAAGTCCCACCTAATCTCTTGCTGCCTAGCTATTGGCCATTTGGCTCTTTATTAAACCAATCAGAAGGCACCTTCGCAAAGATACTTATTACAGTGTAAGCAAATTCTGCAACCGATAGAGCAGTTCAAGGTCAATCTCAACTACCCAGTGAGCTCAAGGCCAACATGGGTAGAGAGTCTTCCTCAAGCAAACAACAATAATTAAAGTGTTAGGAGAACAAACAAGAGATGGGATGCAGAGTGTGTTATGTGCAGTATGTGTATGTGTTACTGTAGGGGCTGTCAAAGGTAAACATTACATTTTTTTAAATTTGTTTTTATGAGACAGAGACTCATGTAGGTTAGGTTGGCCTTTTACCCTCAGAAGATTACTTTGAACTCTGACCTTCCTGCTTTCACCTCCTTGGTAGTGGGTAGTTACCAGCATGCTGTTGATTAAAACCAAGACTTCTTACATGCTAACCAAGCACTGGATCACAACCCCAAACTTGGCTTCATAATATTAAGCGGGAGAGCTAAAGAGATAACTCAGAGGTTAAAAAGCACTTGCTGTTCTTTCAGAAGACATAGATTTGGTTCCTAGCACCCATCTGAGACAGCACACAAGCAGTCATCTCTAATTCTACCTCCAGGGAATCTAATGTCTCTGCCCTCCATGGGCACCTGCACTCTCATACACATAACCTACGTTTAGACACACAGTCTTACACATAATTAAAAATGGTAAAAGAAAATTTTGAAATCTTAGGTGGCTTTATATTTAATTCTGAAATCCTTTAGGGTTTCATCCCTTCAAATGGAGTGGGTGTTCCAAAGTTGGAACAGTGGAGTAGATAAGCTTGAACAGAAATAAAACTAAGTATATGTTAAACATTTCAAAGATACTTTTCTTAGAAAGGAGGTTTGAGCAGTCACAACAATGGAGATAGAAGTTCATTAACATCCTATTACTCAAGTTATTTCTCTGTGTAAGGGGATCACAAATCGGCAGGTCAATTAAAACTAAAATAATCCTAGTTTTCCAAAGCTCAGTTTTCTACCTGATAGGACATTAGCACACATGACTCCATTATTTATTTATTGATTTTGTTGTTGCTGTTGTTTCAAGAAGGGTTACTCTGTGTAACAGCCAGGGCTGTCCCAGAACTTGCTCTGTAGGCCAGGCTAGCATAGAACTCACAGAGATCTACCTACCTCTATCCTCTCAAAAGCTGGAACTAAAGATGTGTGCCACCATAACCCAGTTTCCATTTTAAATTTTAGTGTGGACCAAAGTTCAAAAGACAAACAAAAAAGTTATATCTGTATTAAAGATTCCATAAGACTGGTTAGAACTTCCCAATAAGCAAAATGTTTGTAGACCCACAATCAAATTATCTTGCTCTGCTTTTTGCCCATTTCTGACCTAACATTCTCCTAAGTGTCAGGTAGAAGCTTTATAGAATGTATTGCAGACCATTTGCTTTACCAACCCAATAAGTAAAGAGATGACCTGAAATTGTGTTCACCATCACTAACTCCATGTCACTACACAGTAAGAGACATTCCCATGACCACCAATGTCTACCTCGTTCAGTCATTTAAAGCCATTAAGCAGTGGGTTGTCAGAGGCCCACAGCCACAGGGGTAAAAAGTTAAATTTTAAAATGCATTATTCTTTTTGCTTTTTGGGTGGGATTTTTCTTTTTTGCAGTAGTCTGCCTTAAACAACAATGTGCTCAGAGGAAGACTTGAATTAACTCCAGAATAACAGGAGACAGAGAGATGTTCAGCTTCAGCCTTTCACACACACATAGTAAACAAATTTGTGAGCATCACTGTGGAGCATTGGTACTTTAACAACTGGGCTTAGTAGAACCTTAAATCACAGGGTTCTACTACAAGATTATGTGTGGGAGGGAGGCCACCTGCTCGTCACTAGGATTTAGCCAGATGGATTCTGTAAGAAGATAGGATGCCCTTTGTGGGATGATTAGTTTGAGGCTCGCCTGGGCTATATAGTACAAGAGTCCTACACCTTGACTCAGAGGCAACAAGAAGCCGAGTGACCTCCACATTGAATGAAGCTTAAGAAAAGATACCTCAAAGCCCACCCCCATAGTGATGCTCATACCGACTCCAACAAGGCCACACTTTCTAATAGTGCCACTCCCTTTAGGGATCATTTCTTTCAAACCACCACAGACACAAGTGGTGTCTCTCTAGCTCTTCTGAGCTGGACCCAAATAAGGAAAGATTTGTTTTGAAGGCACAACAGTAGTCACAACTAAAAAAATCTCCCTGCAGACACTGGACAGGAGTGACCCAGTGTGCAACAGGCTCCCTTACAAACCTAGGGACTGAGAAACTCCTCCTGTTTTATAGGGAACTGTCTCTTTAGCTCTCAATAGACTTTGCTTGCTTCTTTGCCCTTAACACAAAGCAAAACATATGTGAAAAAATCAATTCTTGAAGGCACTAATTATCGAAGGCAGGGGTGGCTGAGCTGCAGCAGAAACCAACCATACTTCTGATAATCTCTAGCCCAGGAAAGACAGAAAGGAGGTTGTGTCTGCCAGGGCCCAACTGCTAGGTTTTGACCAAACCCAGCCAGAGAAACCTAAGTCACACCCATACAAAAGAAAGCCACAGATGCCTGCAGAGCAAGTAGCAGCAAGTAGGAAAGGCCTATCAGCCTAGGCAAGCAGGGGGCAGCCATAGTAATGACTCCAGCTTCTCTACCAGGGCATTATATGAGTACAATCTTTCCCCATGCTCTAGGCTCTTAGAGGGAAAGGGTGGCAGAGAAACATTTTACCAGATTACATCAGCAGTTCCTGGACAGGGCAGCTTTTCTTTTTATTGTGTGCTAAGGATTGAACCCAGGGCCCCATTGCTAATCATGGCTTCAGTCACTGACCTACGCCCCTAGGCTCGATTGTATTATATGTCAAATTTTTGTTTACTTTTCAGGGAAGTTTCCATATGTAACCAAAGCTAGCTCAGAACCCACAATTCCTCCTGTTTTAGCTTCCAGGGTTCTGAGATTACAGGCCTGCACCATCACAAAGGACACATTTACCCAGGCTGTTTACATCATAGTATTTCTCCCCATTCCTAAATGGGAAGGAAGTGCTTAGGAGGGAATCCAGAATACTTTAGACTAAATAACATTCATATTTTTGCACCTCCAAATTGTAACATAGATAAAAGTTGCAGTTCCAACCCTTGGATTTCGTGAAAAAGACAGTCTAAGCACAAAACGTCATTGTTGACTGGCAGAACTTCCAAAGGAATGAGTTATTTGAAAGACCAAGAATAGTCTTCCTATGTGGTCTGGCTTTAGTGGTGCCCATCTGAGGAAGGAGAGGAGGAGACAAGGAAATGTCTGTGGCAAGGGTTTAGTCTATTTTCTTCATGACTGTGTGCAAAATAGTAAATATCCTATAAACATAAGCTGAAAGAATGAGGGATGAACATTTGGACATCTGCCTTGCTTCAGACACTGAAAATCATGATTGTACTTCATTCCCCTAACAGCCTTTGAAGATGGCATTCTTATCACTAGTTTATAGGTAAGAATATGGATTTGGGGCTGGGACTATTTCACAGTTGGTGGAGTGCTTGCCTAGCATGCACACTGATGGGTTTGATCTCCAGCATCACATAAAATTGTGTGTGTGATGATTCATGCCTGTGTTCCTAGAACTTAGGAAGCAGAGGCAGGAGAATCAGAAGGTCAAAGTCATACATAATGTGGTGGTTTGAATGTAATTGGGTCCCATAAGCTCATAGGGAGTGAGTGGCACTTTTAGGAGGTATGGCTTTGCTGGATTAGAAATGGCCTTGTTGGAGAAAGTGTGTGACTGTGGAGGTGGGCTTTAAGGTCTCATATATGCTCAAACCACACTCAATGTCTTAGATCACTTCCTGTTGCCTGCTGATCAAGATGTAGGACTCTCAGCTTCAGCATCATGTCTGCTTAGACAACACCATGTTCCACCATGATGATAATGGACTAAACCTCTGAAATTGTAAACCATCCCATTAAATGTTTTCTTTTCTATGAATTTCCATGATCATACTATTTATAACAATAGAAACCCTAACTAAGACACATAGCTACATGCATAGTTCAGTTAGCTTGAGCTACCCAGGAGACCCTACTTCCAAAAGGTGTGGTGGGATGGACAGTGAGGTGGCTCTGTGGGTAAATATCCTTGTATCCAAGCCTGGTGATCTGAGTTTGACCCCTGGGACCCACCTTATGGAGAGTACCAGCTCCTATGGGTTGTCCTGCACCTCCACATGTACACATGGAGCATGTACCCTCCCCACACATATTTAATGGAAACAAAAACACTGAGAAAGAAAGGAAAGCAGGTAGGAAGGGGTAGGCTGGAGAGCTGTTAGCTATTAATAGTTCTTTAGAGGACCAGAGTTTAATTTACAACACCCATATTGCATAGCTCACAACTACCTACCTACATTTTGAGTTCCATGAGATCCAACAGCATCCTCTGACCTCTAAAGGCAACTTTCCTGTGCATATACCAGCCACACAGACAAACACCTATACTAATCACAAAAATCAAAGAAATCTTAAGGAAGAAAGGAATGAATTTAGAAAAGTTTAATAATTTCTCCAGGGCCACATTTAGTAAACACATGCTAGAAACAGAATTCAAAAATAAGATTTAAAAAAAAAAATGAGGGCTGGAGAGATGGCTCAGAGGTTAAAGAGGATAAGAGCACTGACTGTTCTTCCAGAGGTTCTGAGTTCAATTCCCAGAAACCACATGGTGGTTCACAATCATGTATGATGACATCTGGTGCCCTCTTCTTCATACTGTATACATAATAAATAAATCTTTAAAAAAAAATGATCTGGGGCTGGAGAGATGACTCAGTGGTTAAGAGCACTGATTGTTCTTCCGGAGGACCTGAGTTTGATTTCCAGCATCCACATGGCAGCTAACAACTGTCTGAAATTCTAAGATCTGACACCCTTACACAGTTATACATGCAGGCAAGACACCAATTTACATAAAATAAAATATATATATATAAAAATGATCCATTGTGATTTCTTGCTGTTTTTAATGTATTTTTATTTTAAGTAGATAAAAATCTTTATATGGAAGAAACTCTAAAGATATTTTTGTCTTTATTTTATAGGAAAGATTTTGGTATTTTCTGTGGTAACTAGATTCTTAACACACACCCACACCCATCATATATATATATATATATATATATATGTGTGTGTGTGTGTGTGTGTGTGTGTACATATATATATATGGAAAGTATATATATATATTAAAAGCAAAATAAAAAGACAATGGGTTTCCCTGCCAGGCGGGGTAGAACTGAAGCGTTTGCAAAGCTGAGGCAGAATTGCTCTAAGCTTTAGGATAGCCTGGACTACCTAGTGTTAGTTCAAGGTCTGCCTCAAACAAAGAGAAAAAAGACTCAGACTCCTCTTGCTGCCCTGATCTTACTAGGAAGGCAACATTGATGCTGTAATTATTATATATCTAGGTTCAAATCCCAATAATTGCCTGGATAGAAAGAAGTCACGGGAGCCTTAGAAAGAAGTCTGCAGAGAATGGAAATGCAGTTCTGGGAAGGGGAGAGGGACTCTGGAAAAGGGAAGTCATAACCCTAATCAGTACTTTAACTGAAATAAGCACTTTTTAAGGTCCAAAAAGCTTTGTGCAATCAAGGCTTAAGAAAACAAAATGGACCAAATTGCATAAAAATAAGTCCTTTCTTAGATTTCCAGTGACGTTAGAGGCCGCAAGACCTCACCATCTATTCAAATTACAGCCTTCTCTTCTAGGTCTAGTGAGATGTTGGGTCAGAAACCACCATCTGTTCATCTACAACAGAATCCACCACGCCCCTCCACTTTGATCTCCTGCTCTCTCTAAATTCAGTCACACTGTAGCCAGAGCAGAATCAGCCCAAGACTTTCAGACTTGCATGCCTTAGGTCCCAAGGTTCCAATGAAAATCTGGATGGATCTGAGCAGTCAGGCCAGAGGCATGAAAACGGAAGTGTCACCTTCAACACAAACAAAACTGTTTGGTTTGGTCACTGCTTTTGTTAGTATAACGGTGACCGCAAAGAAATGCAGGAAAAAAAGAAAAGTTAACACAAACTGCTTATCTCTACAATGAGACAATTGGATATAGAGATCTCTGAGGTCCCTTCTAACTTGAACATTCTATGAGTCCAAGAGTGAGGAATATTTCCCAACTTCCTCATGGGAAAAAAAAAAAAAAAGTTAAAGCCCTCAGCATCACTGGTTATATTAGTCTTGTTTCTAAGGGGAAGTTATTAAACCTCTTTAGTCCCTGATTCTGCATGCTCAGAATACAAACAGCAACATATACAGCACAGGAGCATTTTATCTAGCTAGTTGGGATGGGAAAATCAGACCTGACAACATACTTTTTAAAATTATTTTTTAGGTTTTTTTTTACATGTTTATGGTGTATTTTGATCATATGCATCCTTTACCAACTCTCAATCCTCTCCCGCTCATGCTGAACTCCTCTTCCAAACAAGTTCAGGTCTTGGGGGTGAGCTTATCAAGGGCCATGTGAATCAGCATTGGTGTGAGGGTTCTTTACAGGAGCATGAGCAAATAACCAGTAGCTATTGGTCTGAAGACAATGGCTCCTCTCCCCCAGCAGCCATTAACTGCCAATATCTCCTCATGGAAGGGTGCAGTCTCCCAAGCCATTCCCCCACCCATAATGGACTATTGATCACACACAAGTTTCGTGCATGTTAGCACATGCTGTGTGTTTTTGAGTATAATGGTTATTTCCCAACACTGCACCCCACCCATCCTCCAGCACTTTCTTCAGGGCCTCTTTCCACTGATCATTGTGGAGAGGGAAGAAAGTTAGAGCTGAGCACTAGCATTCACTTATTTATAGCACTTTGACCCGTTATGAGTCATGTCATTAGCCATTGTTTACTGCAAACAAAAGCTTCTCTAAACCAGTCTGAGAACTGCACTGACCTATAGGTATAAATATAAATACTAGAAGGCCATTGACAACATGTCTATGAAGCAAAACTACACCCCCAGAGCCCATGACATGAGCTTTTGAACAAATTTTCAGAGCAAGGCATGATCTCTCTGCTATAGAATAGGCAGGCCTTAAATCCAATCAGAAAGTCTTGGTACAGTCTATTGCAGGTGGGCACATCCTACCTGTAAAGGTCAGTATTGTAATACCCATGTCAGTCAAGGTCACTGATGACTTTCCTTCTCCAATAGCCCACGTAATACCCTCTGGCACTATGAAATTTTGCCAACATATTTCCTAAGCTTTTAAATTTTAGAGAAATTTTAGAAAGGAGTATAAGAGGGAGATTCATACTTGGAAAGTGTTTCACATTAACTATGACTTTACCTGTGTTATTTTCCTATCATACTGATACATTAGAATCTCATCTTCTAGAGAGATGGGAGAACTGTTTTAATCTGTCATCACCCTTCAGTGGAAATCTAGACAATGGAGTACCTATGAGAATAGACGGTAGCCTCTGATGATTGTATATACCTGCCAAAAATAATCTTCATCCACAGAACCACAGAACCTGAGCTAATCTGTTCTCACAACCCACCATGCCTGTTACACTCTAGAAAACAAACTATTCCTATGTGGGACTAACTTGGTACCCAGAGTGGAATCCTGGGTGGATAACTTAGGCCTGAGAACTCACTCAGCTGCACCAATTTATATTGATGGCAAAGTAGGATTCCTGAGATCCGTTCTGGCTACTGTTAAAGCCCCTTCATTGAGGAGAACCAAGAAGGAATTCAAGGGCATCTTTAGCTATATTTTGAGTTTAAAACTAGGCTATTTTATATGAGACCTTGTTGTAAAAGGTTCTAGCCCATCCTTTCCAGTCTAGCCTTAATGTTCCGACCCACAGTCCCCCAGATACACATGCAGTTCCACAGAATCACATAGCCGCTTGTATTATTTTCACCCTGATTGACCTAGGGCCCAGGCATATAAATTGCTAACTCCATCTGAACTCAACCCATCTTGTTAGCCCCGCAGCTGGTTACCTTTTCTCGTAGCAGCATTTTAGCTTCTTTCCTGTATGACTGCTGCCCTTTCCTCGACGTGTCTGTGGTGGCTCTCTCTGGGGGCTCTCTGGCATCATTCTCTGGTGTCTGAGTGCGATGGTCCCGAGTTTTGTTAGCCTGGTAGCCCCGCCCACAGTTCCTGTCTGCTTTTTGGCCAATCAGCTTTTATTAAACCCATAGGAAGGACAATTCTTTAAAATGTAACACATAATCCACTACAAGACTTTATCTCAAAACTCCAAGCACATAAACAAAATACAAAATAGGCAAAAATATGAATATAAAATAGTAAACCTCAGCTCTCTTTGGCATACCTAGAAATACTGGGTTTACATTCTTAACTGACCACCAAGGACTGGCTTTGAGTGTATGACAGATTTCTCCATTGGGCTAGACATTTATTCTCAAATTCATTGCTCCCTGTATCATTCCAGTGAGTTCTCTGCCTGGTTCTGAGAGGTATTTGAGGGTAACTGTGGTTTAGAATTGTTAGGTTCAGATGAAACTGCAAATCAGTTCATCAGGTTAAAACTGAGCCTTCCTAATGCTTTGACCCTTACATACATTCCTCATGTTGTGGAGACCCCCAACCATAAATTCTTTTCGTTTTTATGTCATAAATGCAATTATGAATTGTAAGTATCTGATATGCAGGCTATCTGGTGCGCAATCCCCGTGAAAGTTTCGTTGGACCCCCAGAGGGCCTGTGAGTCACAGATTGAGAACCACCGCTCCAAATCCTCAGTTATACTAGAATAAACAAGCAGTGAAAAGTTAGATCTAAATGGACGAAGGAACCTCCTGACATTCTTCGACGGGTTGCAAGGGCCAGCAGGTTTACACAGGAAGCTGATCTCACTGTCTGTTCTGCCCTGAGGGACCTGGAGACAGAACAACAGTGGCTTCCCAGACAGAATTCCAGAAGCAATCGGGCATGCCAGAGGCCTTGTCTGAATTCCGCCATTCCTCTTCAATTCCTCTGTTCTGTATGTTCTATAAATGCCATTTTCTAAGATGTGTTAATTAATCAAAAAAATATCTGGAGCCATTTTCACACTGTAAGGGAATATTTCAACCTGTTTAAAGCAGAAGTGAGACAGTGCTTCGCTAGAACTCTCTATTTCAATTCACTTCAATAACTATATGTATATATATATATATAATTAACAATATACAATAACTATGTATATATATTTATATATCCAGTTCCATAAGAAATATAACCATAGAGATTCCTACCTTAACAAGGATAATCAGATAAATTCTTATTTTCCCTAAAGTTCATAACTTGAGTCCCTTCAGAATTCCTGTTATTTCTCCTTATTGCTGATTCCTGGTATACATTGGTTGTCAGCCTGTATGCCAGGCCCCTGCACTGGGGTCTTCTGTGGGAAAGAGCTTATGTGCTTACATGTTCATATTAGTTCATCACATTAAGGGTATGCTTAAACTTTGTTTCTGTTTCTGAACCTTGGCAGGGTCTCTTCATTCTCTCACAAGTGAAAAGCAAAACTCTGCCTTGGGCTGGTAACAGTGCCTACTGGGAGCGGTGGAATGTAAATGACTTGGTCTGAGAGATTACTGCAAGGGGACAGCCCCTAGTCCTCTGGACACCCTGCTGCCTCCAAAATGTGGGAACCAGAGATGCACCCTCAGTTTGCGCTTTACCAAAAAAGGAATTAGGAAAAGAGAAACGGCACTTACCAAGTTTGTTTGTTCTATTTAGGATGGTATTATAGCCTCTGCAATAAGAGTGAATGCCATGGATTTCATCCAAATTCCAGAAGAATCCATACAGTCAGATATAAAGAATGTGAGAGCTTGGAATGGAGAAAAATTATAGTGACCCCCCCTCCCCCCCCCCCCGATGTAAAAACCTTTCTTTGTGTGGAAAGTTCTCTTTTTCCTATAGGTAGATTTGAACAAAAGCTGAGTGGAAGGAAAAAACTTAAAACAAAAATAAAGCATTATTATGATTGACCTAGGGCCAAATACAAATTCCCGGCCAGTGATTTCTTAATTGATAGATGCAAAGGCTAATGTAAACATACTATGGTAACAGCACACACAGTTCTGTGAACCAGACCTCCACAAAGCACAAGGGACTCTGGTCTATGCCGCCAGGACTCAGTGTCAATATGACCAGAAGCAGGACTCAGTCTCAATATGACCAGAAGCAGCTGTGGTGGCTTGAAAACTACCCTCTCCAGGGAATGCATCACAATACTTGATCACATGGTGGCTTTTTGTTTGCTTTGGTTTTTGATTCTTTTAAATAGAAGGCCTCACTCTGTAGGCCAGGCATATTTGGAATTCTCTATGAAATTCAGGGACTCTCTCACTTGTGGTGATCCTCCTGCCTCAGCTTCTAGATTGATGAGAGAACAGGTTGGAACAACCACACTCAGCAGTATGGCATGACAGTCTAAGGAAAGACATTTCTAGAGCTATTTCTTTTCTTCTTCAAAGTATATTAAATTCTTCCAAATTCCCTTTAGGATTGTTGTATCTGTTAAACAAAAATGATGTAGAAAAGATTGTTCCTAAGAAGGAAAACTTGAAAACTATGAAATCACAAAGGCTTTCAATAAGTCTGTCTACTCTCTCCCCTCCCTTTACTCCAGTCCTTTACATCCTCTGTGTTTCTACCGCATTCCAAGGAAAGAAGATGGCCTCTGGAAAATTGATCTTATGCTGGGGTTCAGCGAGTAAGAGCACCTGGAGACACTTCCCAGCATCCAACAGCAAACGGCCCACATCTTCCTATAGCACTAGCTCCAAAGAGTCAAATGCCCTCTTTTGGCTTCCAAGGGCACCTCTGTGCATGCACAAACACATACACGCCACAAATGAAAAACAAGGACTTTATAAGTTGCACTTGAAACCTTCAGAACTGTGACTGAAAACATTTCCGCTCATGGCATAGATGATTCTTGTTTAAGATGGCTTGGTGGCACATCATTATATAATCCCAGCACCAGAATCTAGAAGGCTGAGGTTGAAAAGCCATTAGTTCAAAGCCAGTATGAGATACATAAGGAAACTATGTCTCAAAAGAAAAAGAATAATTTTAAAAAGTAAATGAATTTAATATGTTGAGGGGAGGACAGTGAAATCCAGGGATCTCCTTCACAGCGACACTGTTGTTATGATTAACTAGTGCATCAGCTCCTATCTATGTGTCTATCTATCTACCTATAGCTATCCATCTATCCTTATATTTGTTTATTTATTATTTAGGTGTGTGTAGAAATACATGTGGAAGTTATAGGACCATGAGTTTGAGACCCACTTACACTACATAGCAGGAATCTGTCTTTTAAAATGAAGCCATTAACTATGTCATTGTCTCATTAGCAACAAGATCACTCATTACAATTGTCACCAGCCATTTATCTTAAGCACCTTATTGTTGTTTGTTTGTTTTTGTTTGTATTTGCTTTGAGACAGGGTCTCACTAAGTAGCCCTGGTTATTCTGGAACTCACTATAGACCAGGCTGGCCTCAAACTCACAGAGATCAGCCTGCCTCTGCCTCTCATTGTTGGAATTAAAGGCAAGCATCAGCATATCAGGCTACTAGGGGCAGTTTTTAACTGACTGAAAACCTGAATGGACTAAGACTGTTCTGACTTTCCAGAGGGATTATTTCCTGTGGGGAGATATTCAGTAAGTCAATTTTCTGTATCCTTTCAATATACAAACGGTGAGTACCTCCCTGGGCTAGAAAAAATAATCAAGAGTCTTATTGTTATTTATTTATTTGTAATGTTCATACCTAGGTTCTCAAGAGATGATTCATTCTTGAGTATTTGTTGCTCTTACAGAGGACTTGGAGTCAGTTCTTAGCACCTGGGTGGCAGCTCCCAACCATCCATGACTCCAGGTCCTGGGGAGTTAATGCCTTCTTCTGGCCTTCTCAGGCATCAGCACACATGTAGTACACAGACATACATCCAAGCAAAATACTTGTGCATGTAAAATACATCAATATAAATGAATGAAATATCATTCATTTAAATAAATAATCTAAATATTTTAGTGTTCTTTCCTTTCCCTCAATTTCTAATGAATTCATTTTAAAGACGCATGTGTGTATTATTTACTTCTGTGGGGGCCACACATACTCATGTCATAGTCAATGTGAGGAAGTCAGAAGATACACTACAGAACTGTTTTCTATTTCTGCCATGTAGGACCTGGGATTTAAACTTGGGTTGTGACTCCTGGCTACAAGCCCCCTTGTCATTGAGCTATCCTATAGGTCTTTTGACTTTTTATTTTTGAGACACGCTCTCACTCAGCTATTCAAGCTCACTTAGAATTTGCTTTGTGTGTATTCATTTGTCCTGGGCAGAGGTCAATACAAGTGTCTTCCTCAGCTGCTCTGCACCTTATCTCTCTCTGAACATGGAGATCAGTAACTGGGCACTATCCTTCCTTCAACCCCCAGAGGATTGAGGTCACAGAAAAGCTTCCCTGTGTCCTGTGATTCTGTGTGCACTAGGAATCTGAATTACTGTCATAGAGGACCTTGAACATTTTGAGACAAGTTTGCATGTGGCTCGTGTTGGAAAATAACTGCTTGCAGCTGAGGTTGATCTTGAACTCCAGGTGACCTGTTTCTACTTGCAGAGTGCTGGAATTATAAATGTGTAGGCAAATACCCTACTACATGCAGTGACAGGGACTGACAACCGGGCCTGCTGCATGCTAAACTGGCACTCTGTCAACTGAACAACATCCCTGGCAAGCCTTAAGCTTTTGATCTTTCTGCTGTAGTGTCATCTTGGAACAGGAATTACAGACCTGTGCCACCAAGCCCAGTTAGTTTTAATTTTTTTTAAGATTTATTTTTATTGTTTTTGTTGTTTTGTTTTGGGGTGTGTGTGTCTGTGTGTGTGTCTGTGTGTCTGTGTGTGTGTGTGTGTGTGTGTGTGTGTGTGTGTGATTGCTACATGTGTACCAGTGCCTATGAAGGCCAGAAAACAGTGTCAGATCCCATGGAACTAGAGTACAGGAAGTTGTGAACCTCACGATGTGGACACTTGGAATTGAATTCAGGACCAAACACCACGCCCACCCCCGCACACATCTTCTTTATGTAGCCCGGCTGTCCTGGAACTCTCTCTGTAAATCAGTCTAGCCTTGAACTCAGAGATCTGCCTGATTTTCCTCCTGGATGCTGGGATTTGACCACCACCACCACCGAGTCAAATTCGTTACAATTGTTCCTATTGCAGCATAATGATTCTGCTAAGGAGATGGCTAACTGTAAAGTGCAATCATGGGGACTGTAATTCAGATTCCTAGTGCACACAGAAGCGCAGGACACAGGGGAGCTTTTGTGTGACTTCAGTGCTCTGGGGGTTGAAGGAAGGATAGTGCTGAGTTACTGGTCTCCATGTTCAGAGAGAGATAAGGTGCAGAGCAGCTGAGGAAGGAGTCTGCATTCACCTCTGACTTTCATACATCTGGGTACACAGATGTACAAATACACACATTCCTATGCACTGCACAAACTTCTTCATAGCTCCCCTCTCTCCAACTACAAAAGGTAATGACGTAAAAATATTCTTTTAAATGCTACAAATTACTTCATTTTTAAATAATTTTTGATGGCTATTATTAAAGTGTGTGTGTGAGAGAGAGTGAGTGAGTGTGTGTGTGTGTGTGTGTGTGTGTGTGTGTGTGTGTGTGCTGGTGCACCTGTACCACAGATCACTCATGGAGTTGATTCTCCTTTCCTGTTGAGGCGGGGTCTCTGCCCTTTCTACTATGCTGTGCTCCTCAGAGGAGCTGGCCCACAAGCCGGAGGGCCATTCTCGGGCCTTTGTTTTGCATCTTGTAGTAGAGGTATGAATGAAGATGAATGCCACCAAGTTTTTTAACTCCAGTTTCAGGCATTGAACTCAGGTCGCTGGGTTTGCATGGCAAGTACTTTTCACCCTCCAAACCATCTTATTTGCCCTGGGACAAAGGAATTTTTTGTAGTTGACCAACCGAGGGAACCGTCTTTGATAACCTAGGTTACTTCCACATGACAAAAGAGTATGACAACCTGTGTTTTTCTCAAAGTTGCCTTGAGTGACATCTAGAGAAGGAAGAGAAACCGAGGGCTCTCTCTGCAGGTGGCCACAAGCAGCTCGCTGAGGCAGAACAGCATGTGAGCTGACCAACCCCTATTTTTGGTACCACAGAAGACAAGCGAGCGGAGTCTCCAGGCTGCTGATAGCTCATGTTTTCACAAGTGAATTCTCACAAATATTTTCTAATTTTAGAACATAACTTTCCTAGCGATCTAAATTTGTTTTTAATCTTAAGTGTCTAGACAGGAGTAAGACAAACTCTGAAATTAGAAATAAATATTTTCTCATTCATACAAAGCAGTGAAGACACCCCACCTCTGAGGAGATGGTGCACTTTGAGGGACAAAACGGGTCACAGAGGCGCAGACTTCTGAGTGATCAGCATTCTTAAAAATCATAAAAATAGCAAATGGGGCTGAGATGCAGCTTTGTTGATAGAGTGCTCACTTAGCATTTGGGAAGCCTGAGTTCAATGCCAGCACCACATAAACCAGGTGTGGTGGTGCTTTCCTGCAACTCTATCACTGGTGTGTGTGTGTGGGTGCATCAGAAGTTCAAGGTTATCTTCAGCTATATAGCAAGTTGTACACCAGCCTGGGACACACAAGACTGTTTCAAAATGATAAAAATAAATAGATAAAAGCATCAAATAAAGTTGGGCATGGTGATGCATTTTTTTTTTTTTTAATCTCAGCACTTGGGAGCTGCAGAGGCAGAAGCCTTTCAAGCCTTCGATACATAGTAAGACCCTACCTGCAAACACAAAGTCTAACAGATGTGACATGGTCAGCTCACATTCACTCAGGTTAGAGCAAGGATCTGGGACTCATAGCTCCTGGGTTGCTGGTAGAGTTGAGAAGGGCACCTGCAAGAGACCTACCAGGTGCTCTGAAACCCTTTGATGACTGGAGAGCTTTCCAATACATCATGAGTTGTGACACCATGATTGTAATCGTTAAAATCACATGCCATGTTCCCTTTCCTAAGAAGTTATGCATTTTAGGGGCTGGAGAGATGGTTCAGTGTTTAAGTGCTTCATGCTCTTCCGAAGGATGTGAGTTCCACCCATGTCAGGCAGCTTACAATCACCCGTAATGCCAACTTCAGAGGCTATCATGCCCTCTTCTGTTCTTCTGGCCCTAATGCACACACACACACACACACACACACACACACACACACACACACACACACAAATAAAAAAAATCATTTTTCAAAGTTACATTTTTTTGTCTCCTAAATTTTATATCCAAGTTGAATAAGAATCCCATCTACAAATGACTTAACTGGACCTAATATGCCCATTACAACCCACATAGCACCACAGAGAGAAAAACATACGTTCAGGTGAGTCGGAAACTGGCAACAGTGTAAAACACTTAGATCCCACTGGATGCTTTTTGTCACAGAGACCATAACAACCTGAAAAATCTCCATGCTGATTTTCACAGCAGTAGACACAGCTCTAGTCGCTCCTAATTCCAGTTGTTTAAAGTGATCTTTAGAGAAGTCAAGTCAGGAATGAAAGCTGTCTGCACTAAGCATCCTTTGCCCGCTTTGCACTGTGTAGTCAGTGTTGCTCTTTAGTGTTTGCATGTGCGCTCCGTGAGTTTTGTGCCACGACACACAGGTGGAGATGAGAAGACAATGCTGTACTGTATCAGGAGGAAAGAACTTTCCTCTTTTACATAGGAACCTGAAACCCAACCCAGGCTCACCAGGCAAGAACCTTTACCTGCTGAGCCATATAGCCAGACTTTCCTTTGATTTCAAAGATGGGTTCTTCCTCAGTAGCCCAGACTGGCCTGGAGAATTCATTACATAGTCCAGGCTTCTTTTTTGCTATGGTTTGCCAAGTGCTGGAATTACAGCATAAGTTACCATGTCTGACCTAATCATACTGTGTAAGTGAAATACTGCAGAAGACCTAAAAATATTGGAGGAAGTATTGGATAGTGACTACATTTCTGAAAAAAAAAGGAAGAAGTATTTCTTGCCATCTCATCATTCCTTAACCTCAAAGGGAAGAGGCCACTGAAGCACCAGAACAGAAAGGACAGATATTCACATGCTAGAAAGTCAAGGACCCTGCTCATCCTCTTCCCATATCACAATACAGAACCAGGCCAGGCATTCCAGGTGAATGCTGACTGGGTGGGAGAGTGGACAGTAGAGCTGTATGTGAGGAGGTGGGGCAGGAAGGTCAACCACCCCACCACCCCACCACCACACCACCACACCACCCCGCCACCACACCATGGCTTTGATTTCCCTCCAGGAAACAGATAAGCAAGCAGCTTAATGCCTTCCCCATCCCCTTCTAGAGTCAGGCAGCATCTCCTCCTCTTTCCTGTTTCTTGTCCTGATTAATATCTAATCAGTCTGTCTGTCACAGGACCTGAGGAACACCTGAAGCATGTCACCTCTGATCCACTACACTCAGAGCTGGCGGAAGGTCAAATCTCAGACAGGCAGACAATATACCTGGCTTCAGTGTCTGTCACCTTTCCTACCTATAAATCTCTGCCCAACACATCTACCCATGTAGAGTTTACACCCTTACTGAGGAGCTGGTGTTATCTGATTGAACACTTTTTATAGCTTTGCTCATCTGGCTATGGTCTGGCACACTTTGGTATGTGTTTCTAGCACTAATATATTTCAGCATCCTTACCAGTATATTAATTGTGCTCTTCTTAAGATTTTTTATAGCCTTTTACAAATTTATGAGCAGAATCATAATATCAATGCATTATTTTATTGTGAATGTTTTATTGTACCCCTACATTCTTCTGGTACACACAGATTCTCCAGGGAATACACACAGTGAGGCTAAGCCAATTTCTTGTCCTATAGAAGTAAAAGAGCACCATCGGGTCATGATTATTTAGTATTTTAATGGTTTGTTCCTCAGACTTGAGATAAATACAAAGAGATCATGTGTTCTTCTATGGACTATTCTGGGACTTTTGCCACATTCTCTTGAACTCTATGGAATCTTCCCAGCATTTCTAAGAGGAGACCCTGTACTGTGCTTGTCCTTAGAAGCAGAAGCCAGCCATCTTGGATTTTTAAAACTTTCATTTGCCTTCAGAATATAGTTGAATAAATTTAGGCAGGTGTATACCTAGATAGCCAGTGTTCCTCAAAGAAAAAGATACAATATGCAGCATTCCGAACAACGTAAGAAGTTCTTCCCTTTCTTTTCTTGGGTTCCTGCTCATGCTGTTTTGATCTCTACAAATTGGTTTCCCCTTCCTTCTTAGAAAAAAATACATTTTATTTCATTTAATTATGAGTGCATATGGGTATATGTCTGGCAGAGGTCAGAAGTGTTAAATCCCCTGAGACTGGAATTATAGAGGTTTTGGGCCACCTGACATGGGTGTTGGGAACTGAATTCAGACCTCTGCAAGAGCAGTGAGCAACATTCTTTACCTCTGATTCATCTCTTTAATCTCAGTTTTGCTTTTTCCTGGACTTCACTTCAGGGGTTTAGGCAGTAGAAGACTGGTTTTGTTTTGTTTTATTTTTTGTTTAACATAATAGTTTTGAGATTCATACAAACTGTTTAAAAAAAAAAAAGGAGTAGTAATTGAGTAGTATTCCCTGTGCGCTGGCTGCCATCAACAAGGAAGCCGCTGGCTGGAGTGGGGGGGAGCTTCAACACAACACATACAACACAGTAGTTTCTAAGCCCTCATATCCACAACTCACTTTGGGCTATTGCTTATGCCCACACATAGAGCTAAGTCAGCGTGTTAATTTTTGAAATCTCAAAGGAATAAAACAGGAGAACACAGGAGGATAGGAACTATGGGGAGTCAGGGAGCAAGCACAGGAATTGGGGACAGGGACATGTGCCCCTCATGTTCTCATCCAGGACAGTGAAAGTGGCAAGGCAGAATTCACTGAATGAATGTATTTCTTTTTTTAGAAAAAAATATATATTTATTTTTATTTTATGTGAATTGGTGTTTAGCCTGCTTGTATACCTGTGTAAGGGTGTGAGATCTTGGAATTACAGACAGTTGTTAGCTGCCATGTGGATGCTGGGAATTGAACTCAGGTCCTCCAGAAGAAATGTCAGTGCCCTTAACCACTGAGCCATCTCCATCCTTTTTTTTTTTTTTTTTTTTGTATTTCTAACACTACTATTTCTCTCTTGTCTTCGAAATTCATTTGACTTTCTTCCTCTTCCTGTGGATTTTGTTTTTATGTCATTTTAAAGAGCATTATTTTTAATTTTTGGACATATACTTACTGTGTACTGAGCATATGTCCTGATCTCCCCACCACCAAGAAAAAAATCTGGGTTTGTTGTTGTTTGTTTGTTTGTTTGTCTTTGAGATAGTGTCTCATTCATAACCCTGCTTCTTCAGCTGCTCTAGGTATGTACCATCACTCTCAGGAAAAGGTTTTGTGTGTGTACATAGATACTCTGAAAGGTTTTAGCTGCTCATGTCTTGTTTCCTGGAATGTTCTGAAAGATGACTCTAGATTCAGCTACCAAAGAATTAAAACAAAGCTGTGTTTATGTGACTCTGTTGGGTCCTTTTCCTTGTATAATGTGAAGCACATCAAAAAGATAGAAAGGAAACGTGGGGAAATGATACAATTTTTTTTTACCATTTCTCATCTCCAAGAACTTATTGTGCTGGGTAAGGTAACTCTCACCTGTCACCCAGTACTCAGGAAGTGGAGGTGGGGAAAAGCAGTAAATTCAAGGACATCCTGGACTGTAGAATGAGCATCTATCTCAAAAGATACATGTACCTACCTGTCCCCCACCCCAACACACACACAAACATACACAAATAAGGGCCTTTCACCAACCCTACCTACTGTGTTCATAGTGAAAGAATATTTCCACTCTGTGAAGCTTTCTTTTGTTTTTGGTCTATTAGAATTTCTCCCACAGTATCTTTAGAAACTATTCAGGGGAAACATGCAAACAAATTAACTCTAAAAATAAATGAGATCAAATTTAGTTTGATTTGGTTTAGGTGCCCTTGGAGAACACCACAGATCAGCAGAATGGAGTGAATCACCTATAAAACAAAAAAGGATACAGTTTAGCTGGTAGAGTGTCTGAGTCTATCTAGCATGCAGGAAGTTCTGAGTTTTGCATCTTGCACTACATAAACTGGGTGTGGTAGCACTCACAGTTAATCTTGGAACTTGATCAATCAAGGCGAAGTCATAAGTTCATGCCCATCTTCAAGTAGTTTGAGGCAGTCCTGGACTATGTGATACCCTGCCTCAAAAACAAAACTTTAGAGCCAGGTGGGATGGTGTATGCCTCAGATTCAGAATAAGTTTTTGTCAGCTTGGGCTATACAAGATCCTGTCTTAAAAAATAGAATAAATTAGTTGTATAAAAAGAATAACACCATTACACAGAAACTACAAAAACATCATTACAAATACTTACCACATATAACAGATTTTAGAAAGAGAATAGATTTTTGAACCAATGACTTTTTGGGTTTTGTTTTCTTAATGAGAACAGGAGCTCCCAGCAATCCTCCTGTCTAAGCCTCCCAAGTGCTAGAATTACAGATGTGCCCCAGCTGCTGAGTCAATGACTATTAGGAGCTCTTTAGTGATTCTGTACATAGGATGCTTTGAAATGGACCATTCTAGCACTAGACAGCCTGATTTCCCATGAAACATGGGATTGCCACCACTACAGTTACTGGAGGCTCCAGGCCTCATTTTGTACCATTGTCCAGAACCACCCATCACTTGTCTGAAGTCTTTCTTTCAGAGGCTTAGAAGGGTGCGATCTTAGAGATAAAGAGAGCGTAGGTACAAAGGGTCCAAAGTATAAGAAAGCTGAAAAGATGTGTGAAAAGATAGTCTCTTAACACAGCCAGTGTCCACAGCAGAAAGCAGCATAGTTTCAATAGGAATAAAATAATGATCTTTATAATCAAACTTTTTACTTTGGAGGGAAATAGGGATTCTAGACACTATTGATAAAGTGTCAACATTACTCAATAGAATCTAGTATGTAATAAGCACAGAGGCATGAATTCAAAACTTGCACTTAAGTTTCTAATAAAACAAGGTTTGGTAGTAGCAGTTTTAGATTTTTAAGCTAGATTCTCATATAGCCCAGTTTTTTCTCTGATTTGTCACTTGGCCAAAGCTGCTCTTAAATTCTTTATCCCCCTTCCTGAGCCTCTCATTTACTGGGATTATAAGCATGAACCCCCTGCTCCAATACTTATCATTAAAGGGTTTCCAGGGACCAAACTCAAGCCACTGGGTTTGAGTGGCATCTTTACCTCCTACACCATCTCAACAGCCCAGATAATGCTCTGGGATGTTTAACCATATTGAATGTTGGAATCCATTACTAGGTAGTGACATTCTGAAGCTTTCCTGATATTTAAAACTAATTGAATTTTTACACAAAAACTTTGAGTCACTCCATATGTCTCTCACTTCTCTTGAACAAGACTACTTTAAAAAAGACACGGTCTCATATATCCTAGGATGGCTTCAAACTCAATTTTTAAGTGAACACCTTCCTATTTCTCCTTCCTGGGATTACAACCACACCCACATGAGGTTTATGTGTTACTAGGGATGGAACCAACAGCTTTCTGCATGCTACATAAGCTCTCTACCAACTGAGCTACATATATTTATATCTATTTTTACATATATGTGTATGTGTGTATATATACATTTATACACATATATGTATATACAGTTAGTCACTGTGTGTTTTTCTCATCTCTCTCCTTAGTGTATACTCAATTAAAGTTGGATATACATGGTAGAATACAACCACAGATTCCTTCCTCTCTGCCTTTGCGTCTTGACTAGAACTGGGTCTTTCACACATCTACAAGTGCCCAGCTTTCTCCAAATAAGATTCACTGTCTGGTGCTGGAAGAGAGCACGTCCACAGGATGCTGTGCTCAGAGGTGGGCAAGATGATTGACCTCCGGTCACCAAGGAGCTCTGATCTGTCACTATATCATGAGTCACCCTGTGCTTGGAGACAGGTCCAAAAGTACAGTTTTATCATCCACCAAAGCCGAGCGGACACACTTTTCCATTATGCCCGAGTCTATAATGAAATCCGAGGAAGTGAGTGGAACATGAAGTCACCCCTTCCGCCTCAGCAGACAGATGGATAGAGACATTTTCGTTTGTTTCCAGCCCTTTGTCTTCCGAGCACTTTTGGTATTTCCTTCAGGAAGCTGAAGGTTATGACCTAAGGTTTCCTTAGTGAACACACACCGTTTCCCACAGTTAACCTCACCCAGAAATGACATCTACTTTAGTAGGTGAAGTTTATCTTCATGTCCCAACTGTGTCCTGTCCTGGGCATATTCAATGAAAACACAAATTCTGAAAGCTAACAATAGGCTGGAAAGCCAAACACACCAAAGTACTCCCATTTAATCTGTAGTAAAGATTTTGTGTTGTATGCTTTCATTTCACAGTTGCTTTTATTTTAGTAAAAACATTTAAATGGGCAGGAATACTGAGAAAATTTAAAAAGGTATGTGTGTGGGGGGGAGTTGATCACCCACCCAATATTCTACTTGCTATAATTGATATTGCATTGTCCTATATTGTTATAATAAAAACCTAAGGTGATGTCCTAGAAAATGGGATATTTAGACACTGGACATGTAGCTCAGCTGGTAGAGTGCTTATCCAGCATGTATAAGACCTGGGTTCAACCCCCAACCCAGCATAAACCTGGGCTTCGCACTGAGGAAGAGGTAGAAGCAGAAAGATGAAAAGTTGACATTCATCTTCAGAGTGGGCATGAAGCAAGTCTGGAACCCACTAGACTTTAACTTAAGAACAGAAAAACCAGAAAAGTACAACTCACTGAATGACTTAATATTATCTTTTGTGAACCTTGTTTTCTCTTTCCTGGCATAGCTAAAAGATCAAGAATGTATGCTTTTGTAGTTAGGTTTGATTTGATCATTTAAATCATAATTTAAAATAGATTTAAGGATCTATTGTATTTTAGAAGGCTACAATTCAGAATGGAAATGTTACACTTTGTTTTGCTTGGCCTTAATGCACTTTGAACTCCAAATAGTTATATTTATTTGCTGTGGTCTTTAGAAGGTTGATAGGTTTTCTCCTATTCTTTACAGAACTTTAATGCTAATATATTGAAGTTTCTCTTCCTGAAAAAACTAGAGTGGTTTCTAAACAAAACCACATTTTCCCCATACCGTAGCTTATCTAGGTAAAAGCTTTTAAAGAGTACCACACATTTGCTCTTAACTCTAACTCCAAGGAGCCACAAAATCAACAGATATCTCAGTGAATGAGTTTTAAAAAGTTCTCTTCACAAAAAGATCTTTAAAAAAATCAGTTTATTAATGTTTAAAAGTTGATAAAGCTATGTGCAAAATGATCCACAAAAGTCAGAAACCTATTAAATACTATTTTTTTTTAAAAAAAAGGACATTTCTTGGTTTAATTGCACTGAAAACCATACTAAGGAGACAGTAATATATTTTTATTCTCTGTAACATTTACACCCCCCATCACTATCCAATGACAGCTGAAATGAAGAATTCCTGATGTTCTCTGTCAGTTAAAGTAATGCTTTTTAGGGTACAAGAAGATGGTACTTTCTTAGGAACTACACATTCAATGGTGTTAACACAGGCAGGTTAGGAAAACACTCATTAAGGTGACCTCAAAGAAACAAATACATTCAAAAATCATAAATTGTATTTTAAACAACGTACAACCAATCCCCTAGTTGTTTGAAACGGATCACACAACACTCTGAAATAATAAAAGTGCCAAAGATGTTGTATTTGTTAGAGAAAGACATCAAGCAATCACTGTTTGTCTGCAAACATTAACACCAAGGTTTTTTGTTGTTGTTGTTTTTCCCCTGATTCAACTACAATCCTGATTGATATAATTCAAATAAAGTAGATTTCGTTATTCCCATTACAGACACAGACTCACTATGGTTGTAACGGGAATAAGGAATGTATGCGAAATAAGAGACACAGCTGAGATCTTGTTGATAAAATTCAAATAAAGTAGACTTCATTATTCCCATTACAAGCCCATGTCCATGGTGGTTGCAATGGGAATAAGGAATACATGACAAATAAGTAGCACATTTTCATAGTAAAGATGGCCTACCAAATCCCAAACAACTTGATTGAGCTTTACATGGAAACTTTGGCCTCGGCAAATAGCCTTTCCCATCAACAGCCCACTAGTTTCAGACAATAAAGAAATAGAGCCCTGAACAACCTTCTTTTGACGAACAAATGACAGACAGACGGTTAAGATATACAAGTAAAAGAATAGGAAGAAGGGGTGGGAAGGGAAGGGAGAGTGGGACATGCATACCACCTAAAGGGTGCATGCCTACTCACTTTGCCTTTACAGTGAAGGATCACATCTCAAAACTCCAGGGACACTTTCTCATGGGACCTTAGTCTTTGAGAAGGGGTCAGATGAGCCCTTCAGGAGCTTGACAATGCTAGACCTTTGGCTCAATGCAAAAATCAAAGCTCCGGGGGGCGGGAAACAGGAAACCCACTGCAAGCCAGACCTTATCTGGACCCTTCCCAGTGCATTGTTCACAAGAACTACCTACCTACATCATGGCATCACCAGGTCGCACATGCCTCCCTTCCCTCCCTCTCTCAGGCTCCCATTAGCTCTTTCCTGGCAGCAGTGGAGAATAAGAGACATTTTTAAAATTCTGGGCTAGGGGGTGACCAAGTCAGAATGCTTCCCCAGTATCGATAGCTTCCGGTTTTAAGAGGAAGAGTTGACATTTCCAGAAGACATAATGGTCTCGGGGTTGTCCCCATCGTCCTTCTGGGGGTGGGATGAGTTGTCTGATTTGCTTCGACTAAATTCCATGCCTGGGATGATGGGCCGCTTGAATTTGCCAGTAGAGTCTCCGTTGGGGCATTTGCAACAGGATATAATCCGGATGAAGGCCCTGCGCATCTCCTTGTTGGTCAGAGTGTAAATGATGGGATTGGTACCCGAGTTCAGCACAGCCAGAACCAGGAAGTACTCTGCTTTGTACAGGATGCTGCAGGTCTTCGCCTTGCAACCCACATCCAGCAACAGTAGGATGAAGAGAGGGGCCCAGCAGGCAATGAAGACACTCAGGACAATGATCACTGTCTTCAGTAAGGCCAGCGACTTCTCAGAACTGCGGCTGGCCTTGGAAATGTTCTTTCGGAAGGTCAGGCGTCGGCTTCGAGTCCTGACCAAGGAGTAGATCCTGCAGTAGAGGATGACAATGGAGAGCAGGAGCAGGGTGAAGACAGTGGTGCAGAAGAGAATATAGTGCTTGTGGTAGAGCGGAAGCACAGTGGAGCAGCTGGACAGCGAGCTGATGCAGTTCCAGCCCATGATGGGCAGGCCACCCAGAATAAGGGAGATGACCCAGCAGGCGCTGATCAGCAGAAATGAGCGCGAGCTGTTGCTCCCATTGTGTAGTTTCATCTTCAGCATGGTGATGTAGCGCTCAATGGCAATGGCAAGGAGGCTGAACACCGAGGCAGACAGAGCCACAAACATACTCCCTTCCCGCACAAACCACTGGGCAGGGGTCAGCTTGTAGGTGGTGGCCCCAGACAACAGCAAGTTAGCTGTGTAAGCTACTCCTGCTAACAGGTCCGAGAGAGCCAGGTTACCAATGAAATAGTACATGGGTCGATGGAACTTCTTGGTTTTCCAAATAGTTAGCAAGACAAATATATTCTCTAGGATGATGAAGCAGCAGATGAGAATGAAGACCACTGAAGTCAGTTTAATGCCATGGTCTTTCTCCACCCCGATGTTCAACTTGCCTGTGTAGTTATAATGCCGGACTATGATATCATAGTTGCCATAGTCAGAGACTGAGCTACGGAGGGCCTTAACCACCGGAACGCTGGTAGACACCATAGCCGCAGTGTGACCCCAGGAACCCGGGGTGGTACTTTTCCAGACGAACGCTAGAGGGCGAAGTTGAGCGGTCCTTCAGTTAAAGCAGGGCCGGGTCAGTGAGCAATCCAATGCTTTTTGTGTAGCTTTTCCTTGGCTTGAGAGGGCCTCCGAAACAGCAGCCTTAAACAAGTTACAAAGAAAAGAGAATCAGGAAAAAGGCCCAGCACACTGGCATAATTCATTCTGGCTAAGGCACCGCTCCAGTTTGTTGTTGATTTGTTTTAAGGAAACTTGGCCAGAGCACAGGGAGGATTTTTTTTAAAAAAAAAAAACTCAAATTATCATTTCTAGTAATAAAACAAAAATAAACACACTAGAGAGAGAGATGAAGTTAGAAACGGAGAAAACAAATAAATTACCCAGAATAAAAACTCTAACTAGGGATAACCTTCCCTCAGGTCACTAAATCCACCAAAATGGGAATGGGAAACAGTGCCCAAATTCTAGTTTTCAGCCCCTCACCATTTCCCCTGGCATTGACATCTTCAGCTTCCAACTCTGAAATTTCTTTAAGTCACCAACAGCCCAGGGGCCTCTTCTCACAGAAGGCCCCCAAGTGCCAATTTAGTGCAATGCAGACATGTACACCCCTGCCCACCCCCACAGGGGACACACAGGCACACACCTCACAGAGGCCAGCCCACCTCCTAATTACCATGCAAGAAAGTAGATTTGCAGGAGGACCATTTGACAACCTAAGTCGTTTTCTAGGCTCTATTAATAACTCCCTAGGAGCAGGTGTGCGGGAGGGTCGGAGGGCGCAGTGAGGTGTGGGCTGCAGGCCTTGCAGTAAACAGGAAAGCTAGGCGCCTCCGTGAAGCAACTGCCTAGTCTTTCTTTTTTTCTTTTTTTTTTTTTCTGCTTTACTCCTCCGCCCCATCCACCGCCCCCCAAGTAAACTTATCAAATTTAAAGGTATTCATCGAGAAGCCCTTCTATGAGGTTGCAGCAAATCCCACAAGTTTCTATATGAACTGACTGCTTATTTTGACTCTAGTCAACACACGTATGCACAGAGAAGTAGTGTTAACGAAGTATGCTTACTGTCTTCTAACCTCAGGGACATTGCTTTTCAGCAACGCATAATGCTAAATTTTCATGGGCAGTTTTGGTCAATGTTATATTAATCTCCTTCCTTGCCCCACACCTCCAACATTGCCTCCTTTCAAATAACTAGGACCCCTAGAGAAAGGATACATAGCACAGATTAAGTACTTTAGAGACTGTCTGGTAACGGATCAAGGTAATAAAAAATATAGTAATTAAAAAAGAAAACTAAAAACCTGAAACTATTGAAGTCATTTCTATAACAGAAAAGTTCACGAAACCCCACATTTCTGCACCCCAATCATGCAGCCCACGCTCGGGCAGTGGAAGTCATTGCCCTGAGGCCTGATAATTTTGTCTATAGGATTTCCAAAAATAAGAGTCCTCCCTTTTCTGAGTTCTAATGAATCGCAGCTTCCCCGCTCCCCCACCCCCAGCCCCCACGTCGTTCTACAATTTGGGGATTAATACTTTTCTGAACTTTACTAACTCCGTGCTCCAAGAAGAAACCAATCAAGATGGGCTCCATAGTAACCTGGTAATGCAATTTATTTTTCTCTTACAAAGTTTTGGTTTGTTTCCTTCAGTTTTAAAGCCTAGGTCTTGGCACCTGGGCGCCCCGCAGCCGGCTCTGGAGCCGGGGAGGCTCTCAATCCCTTACCTCGCTCAAGCCGGACGAAGCTGCGTCCTCAGGGCTCTGGGTCTGCACCGAATGATCCGCATCTTGCGTCTGTCCTCGAATAACGGAGACCAGCTCACTTCCAAAGTTCTCTGCGCTGGGGTCTCCTCCCTCCGCAGCCGCACACTCCAATGGCCAGCCCTGCCGGCGGCTGCCCGCACCACTAGGCAAAGCGAGATCTCTGAGCGCCCAGCCGAAGCTGGGTGGCTCTAGTTAGGGACTGGGAGGGGTTAATGTCTTTAACTCCTCCACCCTCTGCCAGCGGCAGGGGGCCCCTCCGGGTCCGTGCTGCTGAGAGGCAACCTCCAAGAAAGATCTGAGGCCCGAACGACTAAAATAAAACGAAGTGAATAAGAACCCCTCTGCCCCAACCAGCAGAGGAGGAGGGAGAGGGCGGAGTCTGGCTTCAGCCCCTAAATTCACAATCACAATCTAATTCACAAATCACGTCTCTAGCCTTCTATCCGCGGTCCCCAGCGCCGGAGAGGACTCAGAAACTAGAGATGGAAATCCCTTGAAAAACTTTTCTTCGGTAAAATCTTAGAGAGCAGATGACAAGCCTGCGTCCCGCGGAGGATCTTTCTAGTTCCCGATCCTACAGCCTAAGGATCTGAGTCGCCCGAGTGGCCCGATGCCCTAAGGGTCACTTCCACACCGTCAGGGGAAACTCGAGCCTGGGCCGTGAGATTCGCCGCCACGCCCGAGGGAAGAAATCCTGGGAAGAGACTACGAGAGGGGCCCTGAGGCCAGCAGCCCGAAGGCACTGAAATGCCTCTGTCCTCCTCCTCCTCCCCCCTCCACTCTGATCCTAGCAAAGCCTTGAAACTTGCGGTCTGGTGGGCAGAAAGTGGCTTTCCCCGGGCGCACGGTGAAGTGGGCCAGCGCCGGGCTTAGTGTTGGGTGGGGGTTCCCCTCGCTCAGCTGAGCGCAAAGCTAGGCGGTGTGCCCCAGATTCTGGGAAGCGTTGGGGCCTTTGAGGAGGTGGGCTGCTAACCCCGACTTCGGAGATTTAAACAGTCTGGCAGCTCAGGAAGGGCGAGGGGTTGACTGGCTTTTCCCAGGCCAGCACCTACCACTACCCTGCTAAAGCTGGGGTCCCTTCTCTCCCTTTCTATTTGAGAGATAACTAAGAGACCCTCCAGTCTAAAATGTGACACCTCCCTCACATTTTTCTCATATTAGATACATACTTGAGATAAATACTTAAGACATTGAGGCTAGAGAGGCCAGGTTTGTTTGCATAGCAGACTCAAGCCTTTATACCTTGCGGTACTGTCAAAAAAGGTCCCACCCAAGTCCCTGGTCACACAGTCTTTCCACTCAAAGCAGATGTGAAGGCAAAACTTCCTCCGTTGTGCAGTTTCAATTGACAGACACACCCTGTACCTGAATGACTCAAAAGAGGCTGAATGAATAAACAACAGACCCCTATCTTCTGGGATTTTATGAACCTAAAAAAAAAAGTCAACTGCTAATTCACATCTGCCTAGAAACACTCATCGACAGCCTTGTACCTTACAAACCCACAACCTACAGAACTTACAAAACAATATGGAAACAGAGATAACAAAATTGTTTCATTAGAAAGAGGAGACAGGTCAAGTCTATCAAAGCACAGGGCAGGAGTGAGCTTCCCACTGATTTATGAGGTCTTTAAGGGGAACCTGGGCAGTTTGCTGTCTTAAGAAGTGATGGACACTGCTCTGTGAAGGAAGCGAGCCCCAAGGACCATTCTATTCTATCCAAGGTGGAAATCTTCACCCTGAGAGACCTATAGATTGCCCCGGTAGTATGCAGCAGAGCTGGGTCCCCAAATATAAGGTGTCTTGCCTGTTGGCTCACATGTTGTCAATCACTTTCAAACTTCCAGTTACTTTTCCTGAACAGAGCACACTCCCACACTTAGACTTGCAGCTTTGTACACCTGATTGCACTTGTCTTTAAAAGTGCGTAAAATGATTACTAACGTATACAGTGTGGAGGGGGGAAGTGATGTTTCAGTAAGTAACCCACACTACTGCCCACTTGAGGTCTTGCTGTCTCAGAACTCAACCCTTGGCTATTACACTTAGCTATACATTTGCATCATTAAACTCTATACAAACAGCCGTTACAGTGGTGTGTGGCTGTAATCTCAGAATTTGTAGAGGTAGAAAGACTATGTCTCAAAAGAAAAAAAAAATGGTATACATATTCCATAGTCAGAGTTCTCCGAAGGAACAGTACTGAATGTGGTCTGGCTAATCCAACAATGACTATCATGTGACAGGTCAAGCCAGAATCCAGTACAATGAATCCCTGAGACTGAATGTCTCAGGAGTCCCAGTCTGCTTCGGGAGTTCTGGAAGATCTCAAGAAAGCTGCTGGCCTCTAGTCTCCATGGAAAGCCTGAAGAAATAGATTCTCATAGTAGTGAAGGAACGCTTCCACAGCAGAAGAGATGAACTTGTCAGCTAGAGTGAGGGCAAGCAGGCAAAAGGCAAAAGCTTCCTTCTTTCATGCCCTTCTATTTAGATTGCCACTAGAAGGTGTGGCTTGAATTTGGGATGGATCCCCCATCCCCATCCCCTATCAAATGATCCCGTGAAGAAAATCCCTCACAGGCATGCCAAGCTGCTTGGAATTTAGTAAATTTTCGATGTCACATTGACAATCAAGATTATCACACATATATAGTTATAGATCTATATTAATATAGACATTGGAATATCATGTAGCCCAGGATGGTCTCAAAATCTACTCATCAACCAAAGACAACCTCAATTTTGACCCTCCTTGCCTCCACTTTCTGAGTGATGGTATTAACCAGCATGCACCACCATATCTAGCTTTATGTTGAAACAGTGCTGGGGAATGAACCCAGGGCTTTATGCATGCTAGTAAGTACTCTACCAACTTAGGTACCTACCTCCTAATAAATGTTATCTGAAACTTCCCAGGACCCTTCTTATAAACATAAAAAAAAAATTGTGCTTTCAGTAGTTGTATACCAGATTCTAAATGTTTTAATGTGTTATATGTGTATGTATATGTATGTATTTATATATATGTATATATATTCCTTTAATTCTTACAGCTTAATCACTATAATTTAGGTACTTTTATCCTAATTTTAAAAACAAGGTAAGTGGGCACCAGCTATATTAAGCATGTTGGTTAATGTGTGATATGACCATAGACAGACTGTAGAATCATAACCACCATACCAAACCACTGAGATAAAAAAACAAACCTCAAGTGTATCAGAGAATTACTAGGGAGAAATCATTTCTGTTGTACATGTCATGGCTGAGGACAACATGAAGGCTTGGCCCAGCGTTGTAAAGAACGTAATTATTTTTACAAATGGTGATTTGGTAATGGTCACCATTATTATATATACCTGGGATACAAAATGTATAGAACTGATGGGCAAATGAGAAAGTCCAGCAAGCTGCTCCCAAACACCCTTCAAGACCCATAACATTGAAGATGTCAATAAGAATGCTGCCCTCCAGCTAACTCCTGGCTGACAGACTAGCCCTTTTTCTGCTTGGAATCTGTGCTGTGTTCCCACCTTACTATTCCATACTAAGGTTGCATATCTGTTGTGTCCGGTTCCTGTTAAGGTGGCTCCACCTTAGGGTTCTGATTTTAAAGCAGCTTCCCTATCCCTCAGTGTTTTTCTTAAGAGTTGTTAGATAAAACAGCACTTGATTTTTGAGCTATGTTCATCCAGGAGTAAAATGTGATGGGTTAAACTATATCTTAACTAAATCTGATGCCTGCAGTCTTTTCTATTTACTTCAGTTGATTTTCAACTCACCCCAACTCTCAGGCTCCAGGGAAGAGCAACAGCTTTCCTGCTCATTTATTCATAGGAACATAAGCAGTCTCTCTCTTGGCAAGGGCTATGACCACCTCACTTTCACTGGTGCCTCCAGCATGCCCTTTCTACCTGCTTAAGAAATGAAACTAATTTTACTCTTTAAAGGCAAACCCTTTCTCATATCAACCATCACACTACCTCCTCCAATCTTTCTAAGACTTGGCTCCGTTGTTCTCTTTCTCTCTCTCTCTCTCTCTCTCTCTCTCTCTCTCTCTCTCTCTCTCTCCCCCCCCCCCATAGTTCTACATTTTTTTCCCCAAAATTTTATTTTTATTTTTGGTTTTATTTATGTGTATGGGTGGGTTCCTGCAGAGGCTAGAAGAGAGTATCAGATAATTTTGGAACTGGAGTTACACGGTGTCATGACCTACCCTGCGTGGGTGCTGGGAACAGAAGTTGAGTCCTCTGAAAGTGCTCTTAACTGCTGAGTCAGTTCTCCAGTCCCTCACGCACATCTTGGCTTTCTGATCTTATTAGTTTTTCTGTCCCTCTGTCCCTCTGTCTCTTTCTCTCTCTGTCTCTGTTTCTTTCTCTTTGTGTGTGTGTGTGTGTGTGTGTGTGTGTCTAAGTGTTTGTGTGCATGCACAAGAAAGAGAGAGACAGAGACAAAGAGAGAGAGTATGCTCTTTTATTTTCTATTGAGACAGAATCTTATGCTGGCTTCAACTCCATAGGCCCCTGCCTCTTCCCTGAGGGCAGTTGCAGGAATTTGCTACCACATCTGAATTGGCTTCTGATGACCTTTAACCTTTAAGTTATATGATTATCTATGTGTTTCCTTTATGAAAACCTCAATGACTTCTGCTCATTCAATGTTCCACTGTTTTCTTCCTTGCCAACAGTCTAAATTATATAGATCAATAAGGTAGAGCCCTGGAAACAGATAGACTTGGGTTCCGAGCTATTATTTTCAGTTTGGGCTCGTTTCTATGACTTTGGATAGTTTCCTTTAGATTCTGGTATCTTCCTTTGGATGAGGCAAAAACAGTGCTAAAGATCGAACTCAGGGCTTCTCAGATGTCCAACTGTCTTTGACAATGATCCCCGCAGCCTCTCTCTGTTAACTTCCTGGAGGTTGTTTTCCCATCTGAAGAAGGGAGGATGATATTTCTTCTCTTTAAGCCATTTTAAGATTAAAGGTTTCCTGTGGCAGATAGACCCACTCACAGACAGAATTCTTCACCTCTCAGCATCTCAGCTTCCAACTCCATTTCTACTGTTTTTGTTTTCTTTTTTTTTTTATTGCTTCATCATATTTATTGGTATGAGACTCTTTGGCATAGCAATTACAATAATCAAGGCATAGGCTTATATAGTCATGTAGGCAGTTATTCTTTGGTGAGGTAATACAGGCCTGAACGTTACAGTCACGGACAAGAATGATAAGCAGTGACTGTCAGCTTTGATTCATGATATAAAGTGGGAGTGATTAGTTGAGATTTTTCTCGTGGGGGTCAACTAAAGACTAAACCAACAAAGAAATCTAAAGGGGATCTACTGTTGTTTTCATAATCTCATTTTTCCAACTTCTCATTTGTTTTCTTTCTGATTTTCAAAAGAAGTCATTTTATTGCATTTCTCATATGCACAAGTGTGTGTGTGGGGGCACTCATGCGGTGGTACTCATATGGATGTCAGAGGACAACCTGTGGGAGTCAGTTGTCTCCTTCCAACCGAAGTTCTGGAGATCAAACTCATCAGACAGACTTGTTGGGAGCCAAAGTCAACTTAGCCATACTTTGTAAGTTAGCTTCTCTACAGTCTATACTCTAGATAGCCAGCAGTCTATATTCTAGATAGCAAATACCAGAAAACTATGCACCCTTATTGCTAAGCTAAACCATGACTGCAGGCTTTCTCTTTGACCTTCTCAGATCAGCAAGGTGACCTTCCCCAGGCCCTCAACTGATAACAGATAGATTTCCATATCCATTCTATCCTGTCTGTTACTTCCCCAAAGAAGGTTTGCCACATTCTTTTGAATATCCCACCCCTTTCCTCCCAGCTACCTGCATGGCAGAGATTCTGTATAAATATTGGCTGTAATAATAAAGCTTTGGAGGACTTGAACAAAGAGATTTGTCTTGTCCTTCTGTTCTTTGTGTTCCTGTCTTCCATTTGTTTCGTTCCTAGGTTTAGGTCCATGCTGAAGACCCTGCTGGCTGGGGCACAGACTTAGTGGGAAGTTCTTTTATTCATGGAGTCTTATCTCTGGCCTTGATGAAAATCATTTTTGATCAAGACAATACATGCACATCATATAGAAAACATCAAAGAGTAGTTATCTTGTATAGTGTCATTCTTTGGAGATCTCTGATCCTCAGTTCCCCATGTCTCAGTGGTAGAGTCCTGTTAATGATTTTAATGGCTATTGGAAAATCCCTTAATCCTATGTTTATATGTGTATAACTTCATTATTAATCTTTAATATTATGTATAGATTCTGCCATGCTGGAGATTTCTTTTTAATTTTTATGCTGAAATGTTGACTATCTTACTGTTAAAGATGATGCTTGTGCTATAAATGTTCCAAATCCTACATGGGTATATACATAAAAATATGTATATTATAATCACATCACATACATACAATTTTATATGTATGGGTGTTGTACTGGATAATTTTATGTCAATATGACACATCTAAAGTCATTTTAAAAGAGGGAACCTAACTGAGAGAACATTCCCATTTGACTGGACTATAGGCGAGCTTGTGGTACATTTTCTTGTGTGAGAACCAGCTCACTGTGGGTGATGCCACGATTCTGGGTACTCTAAGAAAGCAGGCTAAGAAACCCCAGGGAGCAAGCCAATAAGCAGCATCCTCTATGGCCTCTGCATCAGCTTCAGCTTCCAAGTTCCTGCCCCGTTTGAGATTCTGCCTTGCAATGCCTCAGTGCTGGGCTGTGATGTGGAACTGTAGGCCGAGATGAACACTTTTCTCTCCAAATTGCTTTTCAGTCATGTTATTTTCTCACAGCAATGGGAACCCTAACTGTGACAGGTGCTTTGACTACATACGTGCCTGTCCACCACATTTATGCCTGGTGTCTAATGAGGCCAATGAGGGCACCAGATTCCCTAGGGCTGGAGTTACAGACAATTGTTAGCTACCATGTAGGTACTGGGCATCAATCCTGGTTCCTCTGGAAGAGGAACAATTGCTCTAAACTGCTGAGTCGTCTCTCTAACCTAAGTAATTGTATTTGTTTGTTTTAAACAGAAACTGATTTTAGAATTCAGGTTGTCCTGGAACTCACTATTTAGACTAGGGTGGCCTTGATCTCACAGAAATCTATCCACCTCTGCCTTTTGAGTGCTGAGCTAAAAAGTGTGTACCACAAACAGGCACATGGCATATTTTAAATTCTAAAAGCACACTTTGCTAATATCTTGGCATATTATAGGTTTTATATATGTGTGTGCTACACATATATAATGTATATATGTTTTGCATATATGAACATGTTATATAAATGTGTATGTATGTGTTATATGTTTTACATATATGTGTTATGTATATGTGTATATCAATATTTAAAATATATGATAATTTTTCTTGAGAATTGAAGGCTTTACTCTTTCATCTTTGAATTTCTAGTTTAAAGCTCTCTGAATGCAAAATGGGACATACTCACCTTGTTTCTGCCCACGGGTGGTTTTGAGATCTTCTCTCCTCAGTGTTTCAGAATAACAAAACTTTTCCCCAGCTCTTTGCAGTTCTGCACATTATCTGAAATCATTTCTTTGTTATTTTGATTATCTCTTTATTCTGCTCATTTCTAGAACTCTCGTTATTCAGGTTGTGGATCATCTGTGCTGGCATCTCTGATTCTTTTACCCCTTTCTCACAAATGCTAGTCTTACAAGCATGTACAAGACATACACTTTATGATTTTTGTGGAAAAGAAATTTTTACATAGCCTTAACTGATGTGATTTTTGGCCAATGCTGGAATCATGCTTACAACAATCCTCCTGCCTCAGACTCCCAATTACTGTGAACATGAATGTGTACCACCATGTCTGATTTCCATAAATAAACTTTATGTATATTGTTTTTCCTTTTAAAAATTACATTTGTTTACATGTTTGTTTTGTGTGTGTATGTGTGTGTGTGTGTCACAGTGATATGTGTGAAATTAGGATAATAAATTGGGAAATTTGGCTGATCCTTCCATTATGTGGGTCCCAGGTGGTTAGGGTTTGGCAGAAAGTGCCTTAACTGAGCCATTTTTATTGACCTTGTATATTCTTTTCTTATTTTTATGTTATCCATTTCCTGTATACTTGCCACCAGTTAATTCACACTTAGATTCATTCACATACCCGAGAAAATGTACCAAATGCATACAGACACCTCCCTGCAGCCCCTGCCTTCTGCATTCCTGGCTGCTGCCTGGCTATCATCCTGAGGTTCTCCTCATGACTCTCCCCACTGGAACTTTGTGTCCTGGCTCTGTACCCTCTTCTTTGTGTTTCACTACTGGTGGAACATTCTAGAAGTTTTCTAGCTAAGGGAATATAGAGAAATTAATTCCATGAGAAATCACTGTATACAAGTGACTTTAGCTAGTGTCTCACTTTATCGTTCTGCTGAGCGTAGAATTCTGGGAGAAAGTTATTTTCCTCCAGAATCTCTGAGGCATGACTCACTTGTCTCTGGCATCCAGAATTAATGATAAGAACTAAACTATGCTAACTTCTAAACCTATGTGAAGAAACTGTGATTATGTGATTGCCTTTCTTCCCCCTTTCCCTTCCTACATATGTTATACTTGCTCATCAGACCTGGACTCTTTGGAGCCTTCTAATGGCTCTTCTTGGCTGTCAACTTGACTTTATCTGGAATGAACTAAATTCCAGAAATGGATGGCACACCTGTGAGAGATTTTCTGCTTAATTTGAAGTGAGTGAGTCTCCTTCTAGATCATTCCATCGAGGTGAGAAGACACACCTTTAATCTGGGTCATACCTTCTGGAAGCCTACCTAAGGGCATGAAAGAAGGAAGGTTTTGTCTTTGCCTATTTGCCCTTCCTTGCTAGCACATCCATTTCTTCACTGGCTTTAGAACCTACTTCTTTGGGATTCCAAGAAATATAAAAGACCAGCTAAGATATTCAGCCTTGTAGGACTACTAGACTCTTAGACTTTCCATTCACAGCTAGCCATTGCTGGATTAGATGGACTGAAACCCATAAGCCATTTCAATAAATTTTCTATTTATATATAGACATACAGAGAAAGATCCATTCCATAAGTTCTATGATGTTAGAAAACCCTGACTTTATAGGCCTCTGCTTGAACTTGGATCCTTTTAACCAGCATGAGGTAGAAATGATCCTGAACACTTCCAGAGTAGGTCATAACAAATAACCTGTCTCTACCCATGCCCTTTTTCTCACGTCATTAGAGTTGCTATCATGATTTTGCTAGTCTATTCTTAATAATGTAACAAAATACTTTAGACTGTGCAAAAAAAAAAAAAAAAAAAGAGAGAGAGAGAGAGAGAGAGAGAGAGAGAGCCAAATTTAGCTGGGCATGAGAATACATGCCTTTAACCTCAGCACTCAGGAGGCAGAATCAGAAAGAACTCTGTGAGTCTGAGGCCAACCTGATCTACATGGTGAGTTCCAGGCCAACTGTCTTTGTTAGGGTTTCTATTGTTGTGAAAAGACACTGTGACCAGTGCAACTCTTACAGAGAAAAAACATTTAATTGGGGTGGCTTATGTTTTCAGAGGTTTGGTCTGTTATCATTGTGGTGGGAAATGGCAGCCTGTAATCAGATGGCCCTGTTGTCTGCAAGACGTAGGACTCTCAGCTACTACTCCAGAATGTCTGCCTGCACACTGCCATGCCCTATCATTATGATAATGGACTGAACTTCTGAACTATTAATGAGTCATCGCAACTAAATGTTTTTAGTTATGAGTTGCCATGGTGTTGATCATGGTGTCTCTTTACAGAGATAGAACCCTAAGAAAGAAACCTATAATACTAAAGCTTCTCTTACAGTTTTTAATATTCTTTTTTGGTATATGTTTTTAATGTTTTTACTATAATATGTCATGGGAGTTTCCATTTCGGTCCTGTTTATTTACCATTTTATATGCCTTTTGTACCTGAGTTGGCATCTCTTTCCCCAGACTTGGAAATCTTTCTTTTATAATTTTATTGAAAATATTTTCTATGCCTTTGTTATGGTATTCATCTTTTTCTTCTGAGCCCATAATTTGAAGGTTGGCTCTTTTTCACAGTGTTTCAAAACTCTCTACTACTTCATTAATGCATTTTTAAAGGTTTGTCACTGACCTATTCTGAGTAACCCAATTCTTTAACCTTGTCTTCCAGCCCCAATTCTGTTTGCTACACAATCCAGTCTGTTGATGAGACTTTCCATTGAGCTTTTCATTTCCAACAATTTTCAGTTTCACTTTCTTCAGCACTTCTGTTTCTATTGAATTCTATTTTTGTATCTCATGTTGGCTTGCTCATTTCATTCTACTCCTTGTTTTTATTCTCTTGGAGTGCACTGTTCTCTAAGAGTCAGTTGAACCTAGTTGTGATCTTCCTCTTGAATTCTTTGTCGAGAAGTCCTTCTAGGCCATTCTTACTGGGGACCATTACGACAGGTTAGTCATTGGAGGAGACATGTTGTTTTGGTTTTTGGTGTTGTGTTTTTGTCTCTGGGCTATTACCTGTGCATCTGGAATTAGTTGAGTCTTTTTTTCACATTCTTTTCTTCTTTCAGTGGAGGAACTTACAATGTCAGGAGGAGACTATCCTCAGGAAGAGACTAAGTCATAATAGGGTTGAGATGTCATTTTCCTCTGTGAGAGCTGGTATTGAGTTCTTCCTACAGGGTCTATTCAAAATTTTTCCTTGAGTGTCAGCTACTATCTGGTGGCTGTGGATTCTAGGCTCAAGTGTCTAAATGGAACTTCCAGGGCATCTTGCACAGTCCTAACCAGGGGAAACCAAGTCTCTCACCTGGTACAGGAGGTTGCTTAGGTCAAGCACTTAGAGATAGTCTGTCTGAGGTAGTATAGATGGGTATAAGTTGGAGTCAAGTATCTTACTTGGTGTCTAAGGTGTGAAACAGGCTGGGATCCCTGGAATAAGGTTATTGTGGCTTTATGGGCTGAGCTTCAACAGGAAAAGCCAGCAGGTGTCTTACTTGATGTGTAAGACCCTGTAAGCAGGCAGCTGGCAGGTGATGGGAAAGACTTTAGAAAGTCCCTGGTGAAAAAGGAAGGGTTCCAGAGGGCAATGAATAGGGCTTTGGGGGCATCCTTGGGAGAGATCAGAGGCCTCAGGAGGAGGAGGAGGCACAGAATCTTCATGAGCAGAAGACTGACTAGGAGAGAGGGGCCCATAACAGGTTGGGGGTTGAAATTCCAAAAAGGTAGTGGTTGGAGTTTTGAATGACTTTTTAAAAATAAAGACATTAGACCTACTTCTAAGGAAGAGACCCCATGAATTAATATCAATCCAAAGATCTCTACTTTTAAAAACTGTGCCCATTCCTGATGTTCTTTCCTGACTGCTCCCTACCTCTTTACCATTACCTCAGGACTTAAATCATGACATAAGTAATTTAAATAGATATTCCAACCATATCAGTGATATGGGCAAAAGACAGAGATGCCCAAAGGGTGAAGTTATTTCTGCCACAGCTGCTAAGTTTTGCAAGACATTAAAAGACATAAAGGAGAACTTTGCCATGACCCCAGCCCATATCAGTAACTGAAACTTCAGTGGGAGATACTGAGTCAGACCCAGGCATGCACTGAAGCTACTTCTGCATTCCTCTCTCTCTCAGAATTGATGGGAGATAAGTATGCTATTGTTTGAAACTACTAAGTTTAGGAGCTGTTTGTAGCTAGCCAGCCAAATAGGCCAGATCATCGCTTATCACTCTATCCCAGCTACTGCCAGAACTTTGAAGATCCTGTCTTTGTCTTAAATTTTCTGAAAGTTCCAAACCTATCCTAGCCAAACCGTCTATTTTTTCCATACATTTCTCCTGAAGCCTTGTGTGGACATTTCAACTTAGAAACATAATATTCTCAAGTAAGAATTGTTATTTTATCTGGGTATGGCTCTGCAGATGTGTACCTCACTTCTGTAAGTCTGGGTTAATCCCTGATACCAAGAGCAAACCTCAATTACCAACTGACTCAGGAGTTCCCCATCCAAATGACATGGACTTCAAGTAAAACAATCAAACACACACGAATCAGCAGATTCGTGTACTTTCCTGTGTGCAGTGGATTTGTAACTTTACCTCACCCGCATGTATTCACACATGCAGGAAATATTTACTTAGTGCCTCTTTTTGTTTAAATATAATAAGGAAAACCAAGCAACCTGAGGTGTTTATTTTATTTTATTTGCAACTGGGTCTCATTAAGCAGCTCTGGCTGGTCTTGAACTCACAGACATCCCCTTACCTCTACCTCCTGACTTTTATGATTAAAAAAGAAAATATTAAAGTTCAAAGTGCTTCCTCTCATTTTTGTTGTTGCTGCTGCCAATCATCTATTTACTGTTTCTCTCTTTTTTTAAAGTTTCCTTTATGCAACATTGCCTTGTTTTCTTTCAAGGCATCGTTTCTTTTCATTTCTTTCGTATTAGCTGAGTTCAGTGGTTATATTTGTCTGTCCTGTTAAGATTTTAGCCACACCCCCAATGGCAAGCCAGTCGCAGGCCTGAGCATGAAGTGACTATGTAGCAGCGAGCCACTCTGTCGGAGACTCCGGAACACAGCCATCTTTAGACTATTTTTTTCTGGCATATTTGTGTAACCAGAGAAACCCCTTTGCCCTTTCCAGGGAACACAAGGCTGGCTTCGTCATTCTGGAACCTGTGAGGTGTGAGCCCCAGGTCACTTTATGTTTCACCTTCTAGACTTCCTCCTTTACCTTGGCCTTCCACGTCAGCCCCTCTACGCCCAGCCATCTGCAGTCTAGCAGACACAGTCCACCTCCCCACAGGGCTGGGAGACCTTTGTGTGGCAGAAGGAATGAACGATCCAAGGTTCTACTTTTGGTTTTGAGGCAAGGTTTACTTACCTCACAAGACTGGCCTTAAACATTTGATACTCTGCCTTCAACCTTAACTTTCTTTGGGGATGGAATTTCACTCCTGGCTAATGTGGAATTCACTATGTAGCCGAGGTTAGCCTGGAATTCATAAGACTGCTCCGGCTTTGTCTTCCTGGGTGCGGGGCATGGACATATGACATACACCTGGTCCTGCCTTAATATTCAAAGCCTTTTTCCAAAGAAGCCTCATCACGATTCTATGGTATCCTCCTGAGCAAGTCTAATTGCTTCTGTGACCCTTCTCTAAGGGATTAGCCAAGCAGAAGGCTATGGCTCCCTTAGTTCCTCTGGTCAGCATCCACCTATCCACTTTTCAGTCTCCAGAATTTTGTTGCTGTCATCTCTCATCCACTACTCTTCTTTGTTTTCGAAGAAAGAAATCCCGTTACCATGACACCACCCGAAAGTGGTAGTATAGAGGGAAGTGAAAGTGTTCACTTCACCGTCTTAGAGAGGTCACTGTTCTCTCTTCAGACTATGCCTTGCCTCCTCTGACGTCACATGGCCTCTATTGGTTCCTGGGGAGCTCGGAATGCTGGGCATGGCTCAACAACTTGGTTCAAAGCCTCCACACTGCTCTTCTGATCATGTACGCTCTCTCCTTTATTCTCAGCTGCATTACTCGGTCCCTACTCTGATCAGTCCCCGTCTGCGTTATCTATGCTGTCCTAACTCCAGTGACACAGAAGTGTCTAAATAAGCAATGTTCAGGTCTTGTCACAGAACGCATTTTACAGATGCAGGCACAGAGACAGAGTTGCAGTAACTTAAATCACTTTTGACTCCTGGGCAAATGCTGTGTACTTGGTTTCTCCTTGATATGAACATCATTCCCTCATTCTGTTCATATATTCCTGAACTTTCTCATCTGTTGAGAGTCTGTCTACCTATACTACATGTTGTCAGATAATTGTGCTTCTTGTTCTTCTTCTTGTTCTTCTTCTTCTTGTTCTTCTTCTTATTCTCCTCCTCCTTCTTCTTCTTCTATCTGTTTGGGGTGTGTGTGTGTGTGTGTGTGTGTGTGTGTGTGTGTGTGTGTGTGTTGTGGGAGTCACTTTCTTCCTCTCCCTATGTAGGTCCTGGGGACCAAACTCAGCTTCTTGGGTTTGATAGCACTTGAGATGGGAAGATCCACTCACGTGTGTCACATTTCCACCTGCGGGATCCTGGCTTGACAGAGGGAGCTGAGCACCAGCATCTATCACTATCTGCTTTCTGTCACGTATCCTGTGTTGGTTATGCCTTGGTTTTTTGTTTTCTTTTTTCTTTTCTTTCATTTTTTTTTTAAAAATTATATTGTCAACTTGACACAAGTCAGAATTATCTGGGAAGAAATACCTCAGTTGAGAAGATGCCTACATCAGATTTCCTATAGACAAGTCAGTAGGGCATTTTCTTTTTTGTTTTGGGGCTTTTTGTTTGTTTGTTTGGTTGGTTGGTTGGTTGGTTTTGGGGTTGTTTTATATTATTTTTAAAAATTTATTTATAAAATAAAGTCCTTTCTCCCCTCATGTATCCCCTTGTTCTCCCTCCCTTTCCCCTCCCAAAGCCCCCCAATCAGCATTCAGCCTCCCTCCTCCACTTCCCCCCATTTCCTCCCCAAAAAGGGCAAGAGGTCCCAAGGTGGATCAGCTCAGCATTCACTCCAGGCAGGTCTGATTTCCTCATCCTAATGTCAAGACTGGGTAAGATGTCTCTCTGTAGGAAATGGGCTCCAAAGTGCCAGTCCACACATATTAACACAGTCTGATCCCTCCCCTCGAGGCTCCACATACTGCCCATGTCAGTGGACAGTTGCAGTAGGGCATTTTCTTAATAAGGGAGGTCTCAGCTTACTTGGGGCAATGCCACTGGACAAGTGGTCCTGACTTGTATAAGAAAGCAGGCCGAGCAAACCAGGATAGCAAGTGAGTAAGCAGTTCATCTCCATGCTTCCTGTTTTCATGCTTTTAGCTTGAGTACTTGCTATGAGTTCTTTTCCCAATGAACTACAATTGTAAGCTGAAATAAATTCTTTCCTCTCCAAAATGGTTTTGATCATCGTCTTTATCACATCAACAAATGACAAGCTAATATGTACGTCCATGTCTGGCTTACACAGTGTCAGGAATTAATGGCAGGGTTTCATACCTGCTAGCAAGTCCTCTACCAGCTGAGTTACATCCCCAGTCTTGTTTGGTTTGGGAAGAAAGGCATCACTCTGTAGCTTCAATATCTGCAGTGTGGGGATTATAGGTATTCCCTCCACCCTGTACACCAATCTTTTATTCTTGTGTTGCAAAATCTGATGGCAAGTTTTTTTTCAGTTATAGGAAGGAAAAAGTAAAGGAACAAAAGAAGAAACCCTATCGTTTGTATCTCTTCCCACACTTTAGCTAAGGATAATCATGAAATATGAACTGCTTAGAAATGAAAGAATTTAGTTGGTCACAGCAGCACAGGCCTATAAAACCAACACCTGGAAACTGAGAAAGCAAAATCACAAGTTTTAGGTCAAACTGGGTAACATAGCAAGTTCAATTCTTATCTGGGCTACGTAGAGAGACCCTATCTCAATAGAACAAAACACGTGCTTAGGCATAATGACATTGTAGTAATAGTACTTGGGAGGCTGAAACAAGAAGACTTCAAGCCCAGGGCCAGCCTTGGCTAAAAGGAAAGAAAAGGCTTGGAGAAGGGGACCTGTCAGTCGAGTCCAGAAAAACAATTTCTACATTGCCGTCACAAGACATTTTCCAAATTTACCCAGAGTCAACAGTCTATCACCCCTAGAAAAGGGGATGCCACTTCAAAGGTATATGAATTGCTAAAATCAATCAAGTCAGTGTGAGAAATCAGTCACTCTGGCTGTTTGCTTTGTTGTGGAGGAAACAGTGAGTTGCTGCCTAGTTACATTTCACCATAGACATGACTTCAGGTAAGAGCATTGAACATCTCACAGAAAACTCTCTTGGCTACTACCTTTCCTTTCTGATTTTCTTGTTCCCTTCACGTCTTCATCCTTTGCACTTCATACTGAGCTTGAAGTTTGATGATATTAAGTGAGACAATAAATTGAGTACTGCATAGACGCTAATCCTTAACCTGGCAGAGCATATTAGGGATGATTGGGGAATACACAAATAACTACCAGATCACGAGGTTATCTGGTCAGGTAATCAGACCATAGATCTGGTCCCCAGCAGAGCATTCATTCTGGGGCTTGTGGGTTCTGGGACTCTTCTTTCTAGAAGCAAGAGAGAGGGATGGAGAGAGAGAGAGAGAGAGAGAGAGAGAGAGAGAGAGAGAGAGAGAGAAGGCATCCAATGTCTCAAATGCAGCCTAAAAGCTACTAAGTGGGGTCACAAAGGTAACTACAAAAATTCATTTCAAAACTGTAAATGAATTTCTGGAGAACCTGACATCTTTGGGATAAATTATTCTGTTGTTGTTGAGAATCCAATTAAATAGACCCTTCAGTCATTCAAGTGAACAATTATGTCCAAATCAGATGTCTCTCTTGAAAAGCTTTAGGGAGTCTACTGGCTGCAATTGCTTCCTGTAGTAAACAAAGAGGTGCCATTAAAACACCTCAAACATCTCAGCCGTGATGGCCGAACTCAAGATGATCCCTGGTGAGAACCCCTGTGTTTTGACAACCTCCTTCATCAGTTACCCTGGATCACCCTTGACTGTCCTTCCTCTGCATCAGAAGCTTCACACCCTCAGCATCTCCTCTCACTTCAGTCCCTAAAACACACTTCACATCTGTTCACATGTGTCTTTCTCTATTGCCACCCAGGCCAGTGGCCCTTCTTACTTACTGTGATGGCTCTCCTTCAGTGTCCAGCACTGAACTGTCTCCACGTGACAAGCTTGATTCAGAAACCCCTCTTCACGTAGATTACGTCATTGTTTTCAAATAATAAACTTTGGTTTCTTTTTAAAACAGTTTTAAGTTTATAATAAGACAGAGGTCCTGGGAGAGTGGATAACTGAGGTCAGAGGTCACACACATTCAATGTGTGAGTCCCGGGAATTAAACTCAGGTCAAAAGGCTTGGTAATGGGCACCTTTATCTGCTGAGCCATTTAATCAGCCCCTAGCAAATAACTTAATAGCGAGCCACAAAATATTTCAAGGACTTTTGTGGGTAGAGTCTTTTCTTTCGTCCAGTCCCAAATATCTTTTCCCCTTCCCTATTCCTAGTATCCCACTTTTCCATTGGCACTGTCCATCCTGTGCCACAGCTGCCAATCAAACGTGCCAAGTCTCTTTACCAAAGGGAGCATCTGTGACCCTTCCAATGCAGTCTGATTTTCCTGGGATTTAAATCTTGAATAGGGTAACTTAGGGTCAAAAAACACTTTCTGGTGGCAGAACATCAAACAAATTGTCTGTTAGTTTTGGCCACTAAGTCCTCAAATATAACTAAGCTATCCTACATACTGTGTCAGAAAAATACTTTTATTGAAATATTTACTGTTACTTGCAAGTGATGAAGCTTACTAGATCTACCCATGCAATTAATTCATTATTAAACATCTATAAAAGAAAAAAATATCTTTTGTATCCCACGTTGCCCTCAAACTCTTAAAGCTAGATTTGCAAGTGTGTGTCATAGAACCCAAATTTAGACTTTCTTTTTGTTTATTTATTTTCTTTTATTGGTTTTTGAAGACAGGGTATCTCTGTTTAACCCTGGCTGTCCTGGAACTCACTTTGTAAACCAGGCTGACCTCAAACTTAGAGATCCACAAGCCTCTGCATTGAGTTCTGGGATTAAAGGTGTGTGCCACCACCATCTAGCTTAGACTTTTAAATGTATACATATATCTAGGGATGTGGCTAAGTTACTAAATTGTTTGACTTGCAGGATAGTGACTGTGTCTTAGAGTTTCTATTACTATGAAGAGACACTATTACCATGACAACTCTTATAAAGAAAATTATTTAATTGGGGGCTGACTTACAGGTCAGAGGTTTAGTTCATTGTCATCATGACTGAAAGCAAGGCAGCCATGCAGGAAGACATCGTGCTGGAGACGTAGCTGAGAGTTCTACATTCAGATCCAAAGGCAGCAGGAAGAAAGAATCATGCTGTGCTTGGCCTGAGCTTCTGAAGCCTCAAAGCCTACCCACCCACAGTGATACATTTCCTCCAACAAGACCACATCTACTCCAGCAAAGCTACACATCCTAATAGTGCCATTCTGTATCAGCATATGGCAGTCATTTTCACTCAAACCATCACAGGCCATGAGTTTGATTTTCTATCACTAGATATACTGGGCATGGAGTTGCGGTTTGAATGAGATTTCCTCCCACAAGCTTATATATCTGAATATTTGGTCCCTATTTGGTGGAACTGTTTGGGAAGGATTAGGGTTAGGGTTAGGCATCCTTGTTGGAGAAAGGGCTCTGAGGTTTCGAAAGCTACTGGTATCACTCCCAGTTAGTTCTCTCTGCCTCATGGCTGTGTCTCAAGATGTCAACTCTCAAGAACTGCTCCAGTACCACTCCTGATTGCCTGATGTCATTCTTCTTGTGGTGGTCATGGACTCTAACCCTATAGAACAATAAGCCCCAAATCAAGACCTTATTTTGTGAGTTATGTTGGTCATGGTGTCTTAGAACAACAAAAGAAAAGTAACTAAGATATGTGGTGACACACAGTATTTAGAATCCCACTCAGGAAGTGGAAGAGGGTCAAGAGTTCAAGGCCATTCAACACTAGCAACAACTTTGAGGCCAGCCTACTGCTACATGGGACTGTGCCTAGATAAAGTATTGAAAATAACAAAGCAATTACTTTTGTTTCTTTCTTAAGACAGATTCGGGGCTGGAGAGATGGCTCAGCGGTTAAGAGGACCGTCTGCTCTTCCAGAGGACCAGGGTTCGATTCCCAGCACCCACATGGCAGCTAACAACTGTCTGTAGTTCCAGTTTCAGGCAAACACCAAGGAAAATAAATAAATAAAGTTTTAAAAAAAAAAAAAAAAAAAAAGACAGATTCTTAGGTTTCCTTAAGTTGGCATCACAAGAGCATAGTTTGCATGCATATGTCACAATAACAACCTTTCTTAAAATTCTGGGAAAAAAGATGTTTTCATAAAGGTCATTATTTTAGGAAGAAATTATATTTAGATTAAGACTTTTATTTTGAAAAAACTTTAAATGTTCAAATAATTGTACGATGAAAATAAATCCTATCTCTACAATGAGACATGCGGAGCAAAAATAAAATTAGCCCATGTAACAGCTGTGTAAAAAAGGAACCACTGCCACTGTCTCCTTAAGAAAAGGGTCCTCTGTGGAAATATACATGCAGATGGATATGCACATCTATTCAGATCTCAGCAAACCCAGTTTCTTCTTATTCTATGGTTGGGCACCAGGTCCCGGAGAGTAAAGAGTTGATGTGTGACTAGAAACCTGTCTGTTCAGTCAATTGTCCAGTTTTCTGACCAATCCCTAACTAATCAAGAAAAACAAGCCAGATACAGGTGGAATGCTCAGCATAAGCTTCATCACTGGCTTTTCATTGTATTTTTCTTTCTGGGCTATCGCGATATTTACAACCACGTAAGTTATACTTTTCTGACAGTATTTTGATGGTGAAAACATGATCAAATAATAGCAGATGACATGAATTTGATGGCCTGTGTTTTTATAGTTCGTTGTGCTTTGTAAACCTGTTTCATGCATCATACCAGCCAGGTTCTGAGAAAGAAACATAAGGTGTAAGGGAGGTCCAATGATGGAGCTAATAAAGGGTTACTTACAGGATGGTTAGAGGGTTAAAGAGAAAACAAAGGATGCTGGGGATCTCAAGAAATAATGGGTGGTAGCAGTGTTCTCCTGAGCCCCTGTAAAGCTAGTGTCAAGGGACAGAGGCCAGGCCAGCCAGCTGCTGCCCAGGACCTGATGCAGAAGTGGTAAGGGCTGGGAATAGCAAGACAAACCTCCTCTTCCTATCCTGTCATGTGCTGCTAAGTCAGCTAGCAGCCAGATGGCTAAGGAGTTCTGGTGATGCAGCTGTTAGGAGGTAGATGCTTAGAGCATCGTGAGTGTGTGTGTGTGTTTATGAAACATGGGCACTAAACAGCCACACATATTAATACCAGAGGTGGAGAGGGATTAATTTTCTGATTCAGTTTACACAGCTTGTGATCTGGGACCTGGGATTTAAGTACAAGCATGCAGGCCCTCTGAAGCCAGGTTTCCCCCTCTACCAGCATGCTATCTTTAGATGGCTAACTTGTCAATGACTGAATAGTGTACTGTGTTGCTTGAGTAAACATGATTGGGTTTCACACTGCGGATTCCAGTGAGAATCCCAGAAGAGGCCACTTGCTCCATGTCTGTTATGGAATTCAGTCCCTTAGACACACTGCTACATTAGCCAGGTATATTCAGTGTTGATAACTGTCCCACCCTCCCATAGTCACTCTAGTGGGGACCCTGGTGCTGCCATAGAAGCCTCTCAGTGTGGACAAGAGCTTAACAGCAGTTAACAAGCTTAAATTTTCTTTTTATTCCTATTTTGCTAGTGAGAGCTTAAGGCAAAAACTTAAAATAAAATAAATCCATATTTTCTGAGTTCTCCCCAGTTGGTAAAATGCATGACATGTGCATCCTAGCTCATTGCTTTCCGTGGTTATTCCTCTTGTCCTTTTGCTATGATCATTGTTGACATTTTGAGGCTAGCATCAGCAATGACACTGTTTTCTTTTTCTCTTCTTTCTTTCTTTTTTTTTTAATAAAGCCCAGGGTGCCCTTGAAGGATATGCATTTCATGATGAGATAATTGGTTTGGAATCCTGATGCCTTTATTTATCATCACATGGAGCTGATTTTCAAGGAATATGGCTTTGATGCTTGTGGTTGGCTTGGTGCCAGGCAGTCATTGTTGGAGATTCTAGCTGTTTGATGTGAAGATGCAATCTGCTGTGTACTGACTAGGCCTATTAATAGGAGTTCAAACACAACTTCACAAGCATCTCTGTGGGGTCCTAGGAGGACAGGCCTGAATAACAGTTCAGACAGAGTCAGGTGGTGTCATTGGACAGGACAGTGTGCCCTTGACACCGTGTTAGGAACTTACAAAGGCATCTAAAACATGTCAGCAGTGCTCCTTCACATCCACCCTCACTTGAGCTCAACACTATTTTGGGAACATGATATGCCCCAATTAGGTGTCTGTGTTTCCCACAGGATAGAGCTCTTTAGAGGCAGGGATTATGTCATTAATTCAAAAAGCATTCATTGAGTGCTTCTTGCCACTGCCAGACGTTGTACAAGGAGCCAGAATCCTTATTCATTCCTGTACCTAGCACCTTGTAAAGAGGCCAGTGCATGGCAGGCATTCAATAAGTATTACAAGTAAAATATTACTCACTGAAGAGGTGAAACACAAGCCCAGTATTGGCTTGAATAATGAGGAATTTTCAAATGTAAGGTTTTCTCGAGGTTTGCAACAGCAACCTAATCTGTTATATCAAAATAATAATAATAATAATTACAGTTTACACGGAACAAAAAGGGTAGATGTCTAAATATATCTCTCCTTAATAAAGGCTAGAGCATTCCAGCCATCAAATACTTTGGTTGATTGAGAGTTAAACCTACACTTGGTACTATTAATTAACAAAAAAACCCCAACAACTCACTACCCAAACCAAACATAAATCACTCCTTGATGATCAAAAGACAATGTGAGTCTCTGCAACTGTCATTAGGGGGCCATTTGTCATTGGCTGAGCTCTAGCTGTACGTGGGGTTAAGAGCCTGGATTAATAAATGCTTGCTCTCTTACTGTGATTTATTTTTTTATGCACAGTTAATGATACATAATTATGAGAGCCCCCAGGCTACAGTCAATCATTTTAAAAAAATAATTTGAAGAAAAGGAAAGTAGTACCAATGAAGAGAACAAAAACTATTCATTTGAAAGATAGATAGATGACAGACAGAGACAGATAGATAAGAAGATAAGCTTTCAGAAGAAAAGACTGGATGCTCAGCCTCAGAACAAAATCTGCAGGAACTAAGGAAACATAGGCAGCAGGAAACCCATCCAGGATTGCTATGATGATATGAGGCCCTAGACCTGTGTCTATCCAAAACCAACAAAAGTGTATGAGAGACAAGGAAGTAGAGCCCACACAGGCTGACCTAAACTGTCCTGAGTACGGGCCACCTTGCCAGGGCAAGGGAAAATGTACAATTTGGCCCCTTGCACATCTGTATCCTTCAGCAGACTCATTAAAAGGCAATGGCTGTTTCATACGCAGTGATTTTAAAGGGAAACCAAAGTGTATTGTTTGTTGCAACTAGTGGCAAAAATAAATAAAATGTATGTATATTATAATTTTTTAATTTACTACTAGAGGCTAGGAGGAGGCTTAATTGGTGAATGCTTGTTGTACTGTATAAAGACCTGCATTTCATCCGAAGAATCCATGTTTAAAAAAGCCAAGTATAGTGGTACCTGATTGTATTTCTGGTGATGGAGAGGCAGAGATGGGTATACCTGGGATTCTAGGGACAGCTGTCTTTGCTTGGTCAATTAGCTCCAAGTAAAAAGGAGAGACTGTGTTTAAAAGAAACAAAGTTGGTGAATTACTAAAAAAAGAAATACCCACATACACCTGAATGCACATACATTTGCATACACACATAATAAATATACAAATGTAAAATAAAATAAAATGGTACACTGAGGAATGCCTCCGGCTCTGCCAAAAGATTCTACACAATTCTCATGTGATTAAGATAAAATAAACAGGCAGTGGCAGAAGACATTTTGCTTCTTTTAGGCATTACTGATTCCTCATACAGGTGCTGTGGAATTATGCTCTTGTACATTATAAATCTTCGTCCCTCCTATACTGCTTTAACAAAATGGCGATTGGCCAGAAGGCAGACAGGAAGTATGAATGGGGCAACCAGACTAAGAAAACTCTGGGAAGAGGAAAAACAGAGCAGAGATGTCAGGGAGATGCAGAGGAAGCAGAATGAGAATGCTGTTCTGAGAAAAGGTACTAAACCACATGGCTAATCATGTTTAGTTTAAGAGTAAGAGGTATGCTTGAGCCATAGGCCAAACGGCATGTAATTAATATAATATTCTGTGTGATTATTTGGGACTGCTGGTCTGGATCTTGGGGCGAGGCCGGGCCAGAGACTTCCTACCACTACATACTACATACTACTACTACTACATACATACATAAGAGCAGGATGAAGGATAGCCACCAACCAGTGTCTTCACTCTCTGGCTATCTGTCTCCTGTACTTTGGCTGAAGCCACAGAAATAGTTTGATCCTTGACCTTACTATTTTAGTTGCTTTGGATTCCAGGAACAACAAAACCCTTCTTCCTGCCCCAAGGGCAATTACTTGGGAAGGTGCACTTTGGAGTAGAAGTACTCATTCCTGAGAACCATCTTGTTCTCTCAAGCAATAAGGACATTTTTGATCCACCTTCCTGAACCAGAGCTGAGATAGTAATGGCGGAGACCATACTCTAGAATATTACTGCTTAACTAAGCATGCTTTTTGCTTCTTGGTCCAAGCTTTTTCTATTAAAGTCTGCAGCTTATGTTAGCGCCCCCAAAAGACTTGAGGGCCCCTGGATCCCTTCATTTCTTCCTCTTTCCATTGAATAAAATATCTGTGTTTTAACATTGTTTCTTTAACTGGAATCAAGAATGCATAGCCACAGGTTATTTATTAGGGCTGCCAGAGCCTAGGCTTTTACCCTAAAAATTCCACTTACCTAAGAATCTGAACCAAACATGATAGCATTTGCCAGTGTGGTGGTTTGAAAGAAAATGGCTCCCATAGGGAATGGCATAAATAAGAGGTGTGGCTTTGATGGAGTAGGTATAGCCTTGTTGAAAGGAGAGTGTAACTGTAGGTGTGGGCTTTGCTCAAGCTACACACAGTTGCTTCTGCTGTCTGAAGATTAAACTGTAGAATTCTCAGCATCTTCTTCAGCACCATGTATGCCTCCACACCACCATGATGATAATGGGCCAAGCCTCTGAACTATAAGCTAGCCCCAATTAAATGTTTTCCTTCATGAGAATTATTGTGCTCATGGTGTCTGTTCACAGAAAGAGAAATCCAAACTAAAACAGCCTCTAATCCCAAGAGAGACAAGAGAAGAACAGAAAGTTCAAGGCCAGCCTGGGAGACACAAGGCTGCAGGCCAATGGCTATGTCACATAACAAGACCCTGTTTCAAGCCAAACCAAGCAACAATGAGGACAAAAACAAAGCAAGATTATTTGTATCTATTATCAAATACAACACAAATACAAAATATAATGTTCAGTTATTTACCCTGTTTAGCTTTCATCTGACTTTAATGATCCTGGCGCTACTAAATTTCTTTACAATGGTTCAGCCTAAGGAATGTAGTTGTTCAAATGTGTACAGACAGAAACAGTCAAAACTAATACATAAATTTCATATGTATTTTAAAGACTTGCCACATGTTTTTCCTTCCCCAAACAAGTTTGCTTGACTCAACTGCAATGGATATGTTTGGTCACAATGTAAGCAGAAAGTATGTCCGGATATAGGCCTGTCCTTGGTTGGATGTGGTAAGAAATACAGAAGCTTTTGGGGTGTGTCTCTCTCAGCTTCTGCAAAATGTGACTCCTGGGAACCTAGAAAAGGTCCTGACCAGAGTTTATCATCCTGGGAGTATTTAATCAAAACTTGCTTCAAATTTGAGGTAATGATTTTATTTTTGACTTGTATGTTTAACACCAGCCCCTCAACCTCCCTCATTCCACAACCTAATCTTAAAACGTGTTCTCACATGTCGACCAAGCTGACCTGAAACTGACAGCAATACAACTGCCTCTGTTTACCAAGTCCTGGGGTTGAATGCAAACGCCTCTGTGCCCAGCTGTCATATATTTTTAAATATTTCAGTAAATCTTAAAACTAAGGAAACTGGAGAAATAACTATCTTTTTAATGAGATAATGTAAGTTTCTTTCCCAGAGATTCACAATCCTGAAGTCACATATTGAACTGCAGCCATGAATCTTCATGAGACTGTCTCTTTCTTTTTACTAAGCAAGCTTGTGAACATGCCAGCTTTACTCAAAGGACATGATTTTCTCTCTTTCTCTTGTCCATCCTTCTTCTCTTGGAAGCTGATGAGATCCTTATCTTGCCTGCCCTTGGTATTTTTCTTTAAACTCTAATAAAAATTTCCTTGAGCTTTCTTCTGAGTTCATTCTTAAATTCTTTTATTAATGACACTAAGAACCCCAAGAGAGGACCCCAATCACCCCAGGAGTGTGCAGTACCCCAGATGGAATTCCCCAAACTTTTCAGTTGCTTTAACAATGAAACTGATCATTTCCTAATGATCTTCAAGAAGATTTAAAGATTTAAAGATCCTAACAAGAAGATTTTTTTACAATGTTATTAAATATATATATATATATATAGTGCAGAGTAAGTTCTATTCATTAAGCTAGTTTGAAATGCTTCTACAATGAATGCCTTCCATTTATCTCTCTTCACAATGATCATTTCCACTAAATGAGTTTCAGTCTGTTTAAGATGTTTTTCTTCCTTACTCCGAGAACCCTCTCAAAAGAACCTGGAATATTGACGTTTTCAATCTGATGTCAAAACCAATTGGGTCACTGAATGTGAAAGATCTTCCAGAGCAGTAAGATGGCTCTGTGGGTACAGTTCTTGTGGAGCAAGCCTGTCTCTGACATGGATTTGAACCCCAGAACTCAGCTAAAGGTGGAAGGAGAGAACTCCATGAAATTGTCCTCTGACTCTCACATGTGTGTAATGTCATGCACTTGCCTGTTTGCTCAGTGAGATCGATGCACATAGGTACAATACATCACATATACACTAATAACAATAAATAAAATAAATTTAAAAAATCATACAACTGCATAACTATTTTCTCCCCTCATCTATCCACATGCCATGGTTAGAAAAGAGACTTTTCACTTGTTTTCTTTAAGGCCACAGAATCAGTGAGCTGGAAAGAGATGGTATATTTCAAGCACCAACTCCACCAAGGAAATGAAGCCTGGTACTATCACATCCAGGAAAGCCTAAGGTACATCCTGGGTGCTGGGGGGGGGCGCGTTGCTGTACCATCTGAACTCTTATCCAACTCCTCATTTTCCTTGGCTACCTCAACATTTGCCATTGTGATGGAGTTTAATCCTAAATCTGAACCTTAAAGTTACCTATCGCTTGCCTGTCCTGTTCTCTGTAGCCTTTGACTACTGAGATCCAGCCTACACTTTGCATTGCCTTCCTCTTCAACCACATTTATCTAGTTCCAGAAAGTGTAATAGTGGTGTGAAGAAAATCAGAGTGTCTTTATGAAATTTGCTGCCAAGCTGAGTGTTGTGGACTGAGTTGTGCTGCTACAAAGTTAATATGCTGGAACTCTAACCATCACTACTTCAGAAAGTGACTTCATTTGGAGATAAAGCCATTATAATTTGAGATAGGGAAGCCAGGTAGTGTTAGTGCATGCCTTTAATCCAAGCACTTGGGAAGCAGAGGCAGGCAAATCTCTGAGTTCAAGGCCAGCCAGTTCCAGGATAGCTGAGGCTACATAGAAAAAACAAACCAACAATGTACTTCTTCCCCCAAAAACTGATCGAGGGCTATGGAGGTGGCACAGAGGTACAGGAACCCCCTGCCAAACCTGATGTTCAGAGTTCAGTCATAGGAACCCATGTGGTAGAGGGATCAAATCAGCGCCTGCAAGTTGTCGTCACACTCATACTCACACAGAGGTAATAGATATGTAAATGAAAAGTGTTTTAAAGAAAATTTTAAGTTAAAAGTGGGCTATTAGGATGGAGTCATAATCCAATATTTCTATTGTTCTTCTAAGAAGAGAAAGGGACATCAGGACAGCTCACGCATGCTCAGAGAACAAGCAATCCAAGGCCATGACAAGATGTTTGCAACCCCAGAGAAGGCTCAGGGAAAAACAGAATTTTATGGTCTCTGGAATGTGAGAAAATATATTTCTGTGTTTTGCCCTCTACCTGGTGGTGTTGAGTCACAGTTACTCCATTAAGGTAGTACCAGAAAATTGTAGCTTGACCAAAGGGCTGCTATCTAATGTGAGAGATGACAGATTATATTGCATGGCAGGTAGTTAAGCCAATCAGGATTCTAGGACAGGAAAAGATGGGAGAGAACAAACAGAAGGCATCCCAGGTATGGAATGAGCCTCCAATAACCTGGATGCAGTCAAGCACTTAGGATTTGTGTTTTGAAAGGCCACTCTGGTGGCATATGGTGGAGGTGCTGCTGATGTAGTGGGGGGGGGGTGAAGTGTGTAGTCTATCACAAAGGCCTTAGAAAAAGGGAAGGGCTGCTCTAATGAAGAGAATTACAGTGGCGATGCAATTGTAGACAGACACAAGGAAGGAAAAACACAGGAATGGGTCACAGAGTACAGTCAGCCTCCATAGAAGGGGTCCAACCCACTACAGTACAGAACAGCAGTCAACCAACTACAGAGCCAAAATAGTTACAATTGTGCTGAAAAAAAAGTTACAATTGTGCTAAACCTGTGTGGACTTTCTCTTCTCATTGTTTTTGTAGCATTTACCTTGGCTTGGGCAACTTGGATTTTAGTATTTGTGGGAGGTTTTACAACTAACTCTCTGGGTTTCCTAGGCATTGGACATGCCATTTACTATAATTGAAAACAGAGACAATGATCAGGCTTATAAGGAACCTACATTCACTCCCTAAAGTAGTGAACAGTAGCCCTTTTAAATTTTAGGCCCAGTCTAGAGACTTGAATTAACATATTTTTGTCTTCGAGCTGGATTTCCCCTTGTAGCCCAGGCTTACACTCCTACTGTTTCAACTTCCTTAGTTTACAAGCATATGACATCAGTCTGGCTACTGAAATAATTATTTTAAAATATGAGTTAAAAGTAGAATGTGTCTGATTCTTCTTTGAAAAGTTTAGTTATAGTAAATGGTAATAATAAACCTATTATATATATGTAGAGTATATATATATATATATATATATTACTCTAAACTCTTCTGAACAGGGAGTAGGGAGCTTATATTTAACTACTTATTTCTTATTAAGAAATGTAATATTTTCCTTTACAAAGTACATAGGCTAACCCACTCTTGAAACAGACAATCTAGCAATATCAAGTTTGGGGAAGAAGGCTTTACCAATCAACCTTGAAAGCAGTTGTTTATTGATTCTTGCATCACTCATTAATCACCATCTTTCTGTTTTCCTGACACAGCAGTTTCTGGATAGCTTTATCAACAGGAGATCTTCATTGATCCAATGAGTAAACAGATGCACTGAGCCAGGCTGCTACCCGGAAGTCACTAGTAGGTCTGGGGATATTTAAGGAGATACCAAATTACTGCCCTTAAGTTGATCAGATCTCTGAACAACTCAAGATCATCAGCGGTGGCAATGATTTTAGTTCTTGTAGCTAATACTTAATTAATTCCCAGACAAGATATAACCCATCTCTCCTCATCTCATACCGACCAGAAACTCAGGATTTATAGAAGACACAAATTTCACATTCATCAGAAGAGAAGTAATGGTTACATCTCAAGTTGACTAATGCAGGACAATGTAACATCCTGCTTAAAATGAAATAACTATTTAAAAGGCAGAAGTTTTAAGTGCCTTTTAGGTGCCTGGGGAAGGAGCTGGTGTATAGAGGAATGGGCAAGGGTTTCTGCTTTTCATTAGAAGCTCTTCTGGTCTTTCATCAATGAACACAAGAAAAATAAAAAGGTGGTTAGCTTTTTTTCTTGTCCTTTCCTTATGATTTTCACCACTATCGCTCAACTATTGGGATGAGGAATAGACTGACTCTCCTCCCTACAGCTTCCTCAACTGTACACACTCAATTCAAGATGCAATCTGCTTTCTTGCCAGGCTCAGAAAAAAAGGGGGCAAAAGAGATGCCCTTGTTCCCAGGGAAGAATAAACACATCCCATACAGCTGACGCTTTGCTTTCAGGCTTCTTTTTCTGTCAGTTCATCTCTCCCTCAAGTTTTGCTACTACTCTGACTTAAGTTTAACAAGATCTGAGCTTATAGGTGGGGTTTTGATCAAAGAAGATAACCATAATAGATAGAGTAAGCCAAAAGGGGAACTGTCTGGGGCAGTCAGAGATAGAGTTTGAAGAACTGTGAATTAGACAATGTTAATAAAAGAAAGAATAAAGGCTTGATGCAAGAGGCAGTAGGGAAAATTAAAAGGGTCTTATATATGGAAAAAATAGGTAGAACTCAATGTTGATTTCATAGAAAAAGGTCAAAAGGTTGACAAGGCTTGACATAATGGTTCACGGCTGTAATCCTAGCATTTAGAAGAGGCAGGATGTTTGCTGCAAGTTTACGGTTAGCCTAGTCTACATCATGAATTTCAGGCTAGCTGGAGTTACAAAGCAAGACTGTGTCTCAAGACTGAGGGGGGAGGAGAAGGAGGAGGAGGAGGTAGAGGAGGCAGAGGAGGAGGAAGAGGAGGAGGAGGAGAAGAAGAATAATAATAAGGGACAGAAGGAATCACGTAGGCTAATAGGATGGCTGAACAGGCTGGAGACCTAAGTTTGATTCTTGGATTCTTGGATCTTACATAAAAGTGGAAGGAGAACCAAGTCCACAACCTTGTCCTTTGGCCTCCACACATGCATCATCCCATGTACTACCCCCATGCGTATCATACACACATGCATACTCAATAGTAATAGTAATTAAGTGCTTGGAAAAGGTGGAGGAGAAAAGGAAGGAGGAAAAAGTGTAGGTTAAAAGATGACTGATGACTTCAGTGTTTTTCTTTCTCTTTATTTTATTTATAAAATAAAATCTTTTTTATCCATGTATCCCCTTGCTCCTCCTTCTCTCCCCCTCCCAACTCCTCCAGGTCAGCCTTCAGCCTCCCTCCTTTCCATCCCCCAATCCCTTCCCCAAAAAGGGCAAGAAGTCAGTGTTTTTTAAAGGTAAATTTTTAGAAAACAATAATGCAACATTTGAAGTTGCCAAAGAAAGTGTCTTAACAAAGATAATACATTTGTTTCCAGATATTTTAGAACTGAATTTCTAGGCAGACTTCTGAACAAAATAAATCTAAGTCTCTAAAGCACTTGGGACACAGAGACAGAAGGATCTCTGTGAACTGGAGGCCAGCTTTGCCTACAGAGCTAATTACAGGAAAAGCAAGGCTTTACAGAAAAGCCTTATGTTGGAAATCCAAATAATAATAATAGCAATAAATAACATATGGATGCAACTGCCTGATCAGAAATTAGGGAGCAAAGGAGATCCATGTCTTAGGAATACTAGAAGGTTATATAAATTACTGAGAGGCAGAGAATGTCACCTGGGAAGGCAAGAGTAGAGCCAGGGTGATGCCTTTAAAGGATCCATGGGAATCTGGGAGCAGAAGTACATGCTGGTCATCTCAGCACTTAGTGGACTGGGGTAGGAAGAAGATTGACATGAGTTTAAAGACATAGTAGGTATCAGGCCAGCTAAGGTTGGATGGCAGGCCCTTCCTGTCTTAAATAAGCAAATAAGTAAATAAATAAATACCAGACAGAAGGGAGGAACTTTAGAAAAATAGCGTAATAATCAAAATAGCAGAGCTAAGGAATATAGGAATTGAAAGCGGCTTATCAGTTCTGTCACCAAACACATAACTTTTTTAAAAAGTAAGTTATCTTAATTCATATTTTAGATGGAGATGTGTTTAACAAAAGCCTCTGATTATAATTTGATGTGTGTTTGGAAAGCATGTGTCTTTGTGGCCTAAGTATTAAAAAGAACAGCAACCAGCAGGGTTTCACACACACAGGATCTGGACAAGTTTTTCAGTGCTTCCCATGTAGCTGTAGGGCAGAGGGAGCTAGGCAGAACTAGAGAACCAGCTCATGTTTGAGGCCTGCAGAAATCCTCTTATTGCCTGAAGCCAGATGAAGTGAAACATCAGACACTGAAGGCAGGGTCACCAGGGCAAAAGGACAGTATTTTGTAAGTGAGACAGGGTTTGAGGTTGTGCAATCATGTGTGGTTTGCAAGTAAAAGCAGGTGACTGGCCAACAGGGGTTGACATCAAAGTCGGCTTTCATTCTGCAGAGAATTAAGCCTTGTATGAACATGGGGCTCCTGCTCAGAGGCTGAGGTGTTAAGACTTCTGGAACTTCTTTTGAAAGTTTGCTTTCTGGATGACTCCATAAAAGTGAGATCTTGGCTGATACTCAGATATTTGGTTATTGTTATGTTAGTAGATTGGAACTGCCTTTAGCTAAGGTTGTGTGAAAATGCAGGTGTGCTGAGCCCAGCAGGACAGCTGTCTGGTGTACTATATGTTGTGAGCTATCAAGGGGCTTGGGGTGTCTCCCTGGGTCCCTGCTGGATTAATAAGAGAGCTGACCTCTACCAACTTACCCTAGTTCTCCTTTTGCTTTCAATGGTGCATTCAGCTACTAATATGAACACTTCAGCATTATAGATGGGACCAAGCCATTCACCCATTAAAATTCCCCATTACTCTCCCTTTTGTACAGCAAACCTCAAATTCTACTTCAGCTATGAGCCCAGGAAGGGTCTCATTTTCACAGTGACTCACCTTAAACAACTCTAAGATCTGTACTATAGTTTCTTCACTTTTCATTCTCATTGTTTCCTAAATAGGACAAGTCACTCCTGGTCCATGCCCTTTTGCTACCTGACCATCACTCTGGGAACGCTCCACCACAAAATCCCTTTGCACTAAACATCCTTCATCTGACTCATCTATGGATACGGAAAACTATCTGCCCAAAGTACCCTATTTTCTCCCTACCCACCCATAGTACTTTTTTTGGTAATAATTCTTGTTAACCCAAAATCCACTTTGAATTAAACCATTTACTTGCTTATGGTCTGTTTCCATCACTATGACAACTGTTTTCACAGGCTGGTTCATCATCGTACCCCTGTGACTAAAACAGTAACTGAACACCATGGGAACTCCTTGTACGTTACAGAAATGAATGAATGAGTTAATTATCATGCCTTCCTACAGTCTTTACCTATCATTCTTTACTCACTGCTTAGCTCACCACTCTCATTTCACAGGGGAATGAGCATCTTACTAGAGATGAAGGTTTCCTTGGGACTACCTCTCACACCTGTTCCAGGTTCCCTCTTATTCCATTTTCTCTTGCTGTGATGAGACTGTCAGTGAGAGACTGTCTAGATTAAGTTGCCCTATGAGGATGTCTGGGAGAGATTGTTTTGATTGCTTTAACTGATTGGCAATATGTTCAAATCATAAAACCTAATGAAGGCATCTTTTTTTTCAAAATGTCTTCTATCTTTCTCCTTCTGGAGTCATCATTCTTTCTCCTTTTGCTATTTCTGGGGTTCCACCCTATGTATTTCGTGAGTAGGGCTGGGTGGGTGGAGATGCTGCTGTGTTTGTTCCATGGCATGTATGGTGGTCAGAAGTCAACTTTCAGCAGTTTCTGTCCTTCCACAATATGGGTCCTGGGAGTTAAGCTCTGATCATCAGTGTTGAGATGTACTCAATTGTTGTGTAACAATTGCCTCTATGTACTGCACATCTTATCCTAGAGTTCTGCTCTTCACTCACCTTTCCCACTGCCCCCCACAAACTCATCTATACCATGACCTCGGCTGCAGTCTACATTCTTATGGAACTGTATTACCAGTTCTCTACGCATCCCAACTCATTCTTGCAAACACTTCCATTCTGATATATCAGATAACACACATTTACCACTGTCCAAGTGGCGTCCACTCTCCATCAGAATTCCTCTCCCTGGAGTGCTCTCTGTGAGTGGTAACTGGTTACTCAACCAGGAATCACCCTTGCTCTGTTTCCTTTCAGTAACCTTGAGGAGAAGTGAAGCCTGCTTCCCAGATAATAATTATCTGTCTCCCACCTCCATGACTCCTGCTTTTCTTATATACACATACCATCTTCTCCTACCAGGATTACACTAGCAATCTCTCCATTGTTCCAAATTCAGATCATGACATTTTTAATGGTATGCCAAATTAATGTAGTTTGTAAAAAGTTTTTCAAGGAAACTTAAATCTACAAATCACAGATTATCAGGGTAAATTAAATAGCCACACAGAGACATTGGGGGGGGGGCTTTTTCTTTTTACTGGAAGTCATGGGACTTGGAATATTTTCAATGACTCAAAGGATTATGTACCACCTAGCAGAGAAATGTTTTCTGTGAACAGCACTTGGGTGAAATGCAGTACTCATCCCATCCTAGTGTCACTTAAAATTGTGGCAAGATATTGGCCAATGGGATATATCAGTATGTAAAGGTGCTTTCTGCAAGGTCTAATGACCCATGTTCAGTCCTTGGGACCCACAAGGTGAAAGAAGAGAGATAGAGATGACCAGGCACTTCTCACCATGGCGCATGCATGTGCACACACACACACACACACACACACACACACACACACACACACACAAACACATTCTTAAATCCCATGTACCCCAGACACCAACCTAACCCCATTACTGAGGTAACTATGATCATAATTTTAACATTAAATAAAATGGAATGGCAGGTGAGGTGTCTGGAACAGCATATAAAGTGAACTCAATTGTTTTGTATAGTTTATGCATTCAGGGTGCACTGTAGGGAGTGTTACACTACTCTGTCTTTATTTGTGCCCCCTTTCCACACCATTTGAATCCGTTTTTATAAGAGATTTATTTTTAATTATGTGTATATATGGAGGGGATGTTCACATGGGAATGCAGGTGCCCCAAAGTCCAGAAAAGGGTATCTAATCATCTGGAACTAGAGTTACATGTTCCAACATGAGAGTTAGGAACCAAACCAAACTCAGATCCTACAGCATCTGGCTTTTTGCTGTGGAATAATCCTTTTGCACATTGTGCATATTTGTTACTTGAATTAGTTTAATAAAGAAGCTGACTGGTCAAAAGCTGAACAGGATAAAGTTAGGTGGGAGAGTCAATCTGAGAATGTTGGGAAGAAGAAGGTTTGGTGTCAGAGAAGTCACAAGCAGTCACAGAGAAGCAACATTGGCCTGCCACAGTGAGAAAAGATGCAAAACCATGTAGATAAGAAAGATGGGTTAATTTAAAAATGTAAGACTTAGCTAGTAACAAACCTGGGCTATTGGCAGAGCATTTATAATTGATATAAGCCTTAGCATGTTTATTTGGGAGCTGCTGTAGGGACAGAAACTTCTGCTTACAAATGACACCAAGGGTCCAGGATCATATAAAGCCTGAGAAAACTTCTTAAAAGGTTCTAAATAGATAGAAAGAGTCAGAAACTACTTCCTAGTGTTGTGTCTCTAATATCTGCTGTGGTACAGAAACACATCTCCTGGCGGCTGCCAGCACATCATAATCTAAGCCACATCATGGGTTCCCAAAATCTCTCTCATGGGCCTTATTCCAGAGAGGTGTCTTCCAGCTGTGTGGTGCTTGGCAGGTTTTTGTACATGCAGACAGAAAAGATTACAGGTATGCAGTAAAAATATATTCAGATAAAAAAGTTCTAAAATGGTTTATAGTGAGTTTTAAAATATATGTAGTCTTGGGAGAGAAAAGAAAAAGGGTAGATAAAGTCCTTAAAATATAATAAGCCACATAAAGATGGGAAATATGAAGAGAGTCTAGATCCTGTATGTTATTTGTTGCTTTTGAATTTTTGGCTACTATGAGACACTGGATTATAAAAACTGCTACCTACATATTTTAAAAATATCTTGACTTCAAAATTTAAGTCAAAAGATATGTTACTTTGGGAGAAAGATTATGCTTTTATTTCCATAGGTAATTCCTTCCAGGTTAAGAAAAGTCAGGTTTGATGGAGGAAGATCTGACTACAAACATACAGAAATAAACCTAAAAGAGCTATCAGGTATGTGATATATACTCTCCCTACTCAAACATAAAACAAGAAGTCATCTTTGGCTGACTGTGTACAACACAATCTATACTTGTATTCATACGAATATGTATATTACCTTTAAATGTTGATTTATTTTCAGAGCAAGAGAATATGACATCAATGAAAATGGAGGATCTGAGTGATCCAATATTCAAAACAGCTTCTAGGCTGCTGACTGAGATGGTCCAGCCTCACAGACTATTCCAGCTGAGATTTTGTTATTATTCCAATTTTCCCAAGGTTCTCTCAAAGAAAACAACACCTACCAACAATAGGAAGTAGTCTAGAGAATGATGTCCCCATTCCCAAAGCATTGGTTATGGATGTTAGTCATCATTTAAGCAGGGTTGGCTATAAATTGTTATTAGTCATAGTCAGGGTTAATATTAAGCTTCTGAGCTATTGAAAGTAGCTACAGGACAGGAAAACTCAGTGGACAGCTTTTGTTTTTCATTTATTTTTTATTTTTTTTAAATTTGTGTCTCATTGTCACACTGGCTGATCTGTAACTCTCTTTGTAAATCAGATTGGCTGGGAACTCACAGAGAGTTCCAGAGACAGCATCTGGAACTCTACATCTCTACATCTCATTATGTAGCCCAGGCTGGCTTGTAAAAACTTGCTACTTAGTTTAAGTAGTTCTTGAGCTCATAATCCTTCTTGCCGCTGAGATTATGGGCATTAAGTCAATGACTTTGACTTGTGTTTATCAAGATAGAAAGGGCCCTGGAGAGATGGCTCAACCATTGAGAGATAATACCTTCCAAGACACTGGTACACACCTTTAATCCCAGCATTTGGGAGGCAGAGGTAGGTGGATCTCTTTGAGTTGCAAGCAAGTATGGTCTACAAAGAGAGTTCTAGGCCAGCTAGAACAGAATTAAATAAGTCTCAAAAGTAAAGAAATTAAAGTTTTAAAAGTTATGTATCTATTTTTTCCAAAAACCTAAGGTACTTAATATCTGTTAAAACAAAGTCAAAGCAAGTTTAATGTTCTATTGAGTTTGAATTTTTATGTACATAAAGTCTGCAGATTGTCAGCTCATGACCTCTCATACATTTCCATAAGTCAGTCTATAGTGCATTAAGCATCCATTTACATATAGTATTAGTTCTAGAACTATAGAGGAAAGAGAAAAGAGAAATGTGGTCTCTTTTCAGGAAATGTACCTGTGATTTAGAAAACACTGGTGTAGATCAGAAATAGGTTTATCAAATGGTGCTTGGATGTTAAGCATGTTACATAGCTTCACATAGTTCAGATATTGTTGTATTATAAACTTAAATTATATGTAATGAAAGAAATCAATTTGTATTTTATTCATTGCATAAAAGTTCTGGTTTAATGATCTAATTTTTAAATGAGAAATCTATATTTATATTAATGAATATAAGCTTCTTACTTAAATATCCATCAGAGATGCTCCAGTTCATAGACTATGGTGATAAAATAACATGGCCTATTTCCATTTTAAAAATAAACTACACATGCTTGTGTTTTACCTAGTTACCAAATCTTCACAAATCAAATTAGCCTGTTTTCCAGCTAAGAACCAGAAATAGAGATAAATACTATGTGTCAATTTAGGATAAAAATATCTTTTAAAAATGATTTGCCTATGACCCTCTAACAATGATAAAATCAAGTCCCTTGGCACTTAGTTTAGGTGCAACTTATATATACACGAACAGTAGAAGAAGGAATTTAACATTAGCCACTTTTTCAATCTAACTTTTCTAAAAGAAAGAGATGCCTCAGTTTAGAATAATCTTGGGTGCAGTTGTATTTCTGATTTTATAAGCTAATAAAATCTGGTTGAAGTTCTTCTCTGTTTTGTGGGGAGGTGGGGGAGAAGGTGGGTTGAGACAGGATTCCTCTGTAGTCTTGGCTGTCCTAAAACTTTTTCTATAGTCCAGGCTGGCTTCAAACTCACAGAGATCTACCTGCCTCTGCTCCACCCCACAGTCTCCTCCACGCTGAGATTAAAGATGTGCAGCACTACGTGAGCCTGTTGAAGCTCTCCTGATTCTAATGCCAAAGAAGTCACACTGGACATTTTAAACACAATTTATATCTGCTGGTTTGTCATCTTTGAACTATGGTGGATGTTTTCTAGAGGTCATTTCAGGTTAAAAAAAAAAAAAAAAAAGAGCCTAAATAGTCATAGGTGGTGGTGTAGACACCTGGCCCAGCATTCTGAGATGCTAAGGCAGAAGCATTGTGGTGAGACTGTATTTCAAAAAACATTAAAATAGTTTGCATGGTATTGACAAAATGGTTCAGAAGATATGAGTTAGATGCACAGTGGACCAAAAGAACTGACTCCCACAGTTTCCTTTGTCCTCCATAGAGGGCACAAATAAACACACTCACAAAATACACTATTACACACATACACATAAAATAATTTGTATTCCACTTGGGAATTATTTTGATTTTTAATTACATCTTTTTTGGTGTGTTTTTTCTGTAAATGTGTAAAAATAAATATGTAATAGATTGTGGAAAAAAACAAATTAGAAGGGAAAGTTTTTTAAAACACTCAGCTCTTTAAAGGGCTGACAGGAAGCTGCCTCATCAGGACAGCCTCGCCCTTCCATGTTTTGTATACTCTTTCTGCTTTCCCTGTTTATCGTGTTAAATTGACTTTCTATTGCTCTGTTGAACACTATGTCCTAAGTAACACTAGGAAATTCAGTTTATGCACAAAACACTGACTTATCTGTTTTTTAATACACATAAGGCATGAAGTGGGGTAGAAAAGAATTCAGTGGGAGCTGTGAGGTCATGGCATGGGCTCTTGGGTGGGTGAGAGATCACAGAAGGATGCAGGTCTTCTGTGGTCCACCTTTGTAGTGTGGAAAAGAACCAGCAGCTTTGTGTCCCGGGATCTTAGTGATAGCTGGTGTGACAGAGTCAGGGAAGGTATCTCTTTGAAGTACTAAAAAGAAAAAAAAATGCACAAACTATATCATTATCTTGATCTAAGTGGTACTTAAACATGATGCTAAGCTGTCACCATTCCCTGGAACTAAGCTCTCTGCTTCCCTAACTACAACCTGTGAGGGAACCCTATGAGAAAATCTCAGGGGGAAGTCATTTCTCTATTTTCTTTCTTTTAATTTCTGTATGCAAATAAAATTAATATTAAAATTTCTAGAAGAAATGCAGTATAACTCAGACGCTACTTTGTAAGCCAAGGATAAGGATATTGATCTGGAAACTGAATTCATTTTACTGAAGCTGTTTTTCATTTTAAAGTCTGGATGGATCCCAGCACATTTCTCCAAAAGATGAGAAGTTTTGTGTGTTGATACACAAATTGAGAGGTACACCAAAAATTATACTGAGGCTTAGATTTTTTTAATTCCCTGAAAAATTATTAGGTACAAGATAATACACTTAGAAAGAACCTAAAAACCATTGTTCTAAGTATGTAAATGAGACAAAACATTTGACAAGAAAAAAAAAATTGAGCTATAATCCACACAGAACTCCAAGCTGCCACAAGATTTATGGCCACCCCAACAACAGGATTGTGTGCTTGCAATGTAGTATGTGGGAGTTAATATGTGTAATTTGATTAGTGAAGGCAAAGTGTGAAAACTTACACATGGTCTCATCACTAGCAAACAAATGGGCCACCAGGTTTTATCCACTGTGAATTAACCATAAGATAACTGTCCTACATTCAATGGGACCAAAAGATTAAAATACTTTCTTTTAGACTGTGCTGATTAACTGTGCTAACCAGTTTGTCAAAAGTTAAGCAAGTAGGAAGGGGGCTGGAGAGGCTACTCAGCCATTAAGAGTTAAGAACATTGGCTGCTCTTCCAGAGGGCCTGAGTTCAATTCCCAGCACACACATGGCAGTTCATACCTGTCTGTAACTCCAGTTCCAGGACTCTGACACCCTCACACAGACACATGTAGGCAAAACACCAATGCACAAAAAATAAAAATGAATTATATTTTAAAAAGTTAAACAGTATAAAAACATTGGACAAAAAACCCTACCCAATCATTTCCCCAAATAATATAAAAAGTTCTATATTACATCAGATAAAATTTAAAAATCTAACATAAGCATTAAAAATGTAGGAGTAAGCTTCACAGAAGTTGCTCTCAGTCTAAATGTATGCTGTCTTGAAAATGATAGTATTATATTGGAAAAAAAGGAACCATAGTATCAAAAAAATGCTGTCAAAGCAGAAAGTTCAGTATCAATTTTCTTGAAAAAAGTACTGATAGCCTCTCACGTATCTATTCCAGTGCTATATGCAAGCTTTAAAAGGTTATAACATGGGCCAGGGGCAGCACTGGAGAGATGGCTCAGCTGTTGAGAAAATTGGCCTCTCATGCAAGCGGTGGGGGGTTGATTCCCAGTACCTTTAAAGTTGTTCACAGTCATTTGTAACTCCAGTTTCAAGGGATCTAACATGGCCTTTGCTGACCATGTGGTTATAAGGCATTTGCTTCTTTCTATCATTTTTTTCTTCATTCATTTTCTTCTCCTCTCCTTTCAGTGCTAGGGATCAAATCCACAGCATTGACCCCATACACAAGAAAAACACTCAGCTACTGACTTGCATTTCAAGCCCTCCAGGTTTGCATGTTCACAAGCATAATTGAATAGTGACATTCCTGAAACCATCTTTGATTTTCATCCTTTTTAGAGATAGGATGATAATGTTAAAGCAATAGTTGCATATGTATCGACCAAAAGTAATTTTGGAAAGTGGGGAGAAAGTGTGTGCTAGAGATTGAAAGATAGATAGATAGACAGATAGATAGACAGATAGACAGGTAGGAGAATGTGGACAGCCCTGTATGTTGAAGGGGTCAACTTCCTTCCATATTAACCTGTTATTTCAGAGTACTAAGCATATTACCTCTTGTTCTCTAATATAATTTAAAAAAAACTTTACAATTAGATTGTCTTGAGAAGTTATTTTCTATGTATGTTGTGAGCATAAGGCCAGCTTTGCTGGTGCTGGACTCAAAAGTGTGTAACCATACACCACTCTGGCTTCTATGCACCTGTTCAGCCCTCTTTAGCATGAACATTCTCAGGTTTTGGCACCGATTTTGGCAAGAGAGGGCTTGCCAAATCTTTTGTGTTCCCTTAAAAGCAAGGCTCATCAGAGGATGTCTCCCAGATGATTTTCAGGGATTAGTTTTTTGAGACAGTGTTTCTTTTATTACTCAAGAATTCATAATTACAAAAGAAAATTTTGTTTTAGTTGTAAAATCAAAGTTTCGGTCTGAAACACAGTGAATAATTGTTCTTTAAAAGTTGAGGAATGGGGACTGAAATGATGCCTCAGTGGCTGAGAGCACTTACTGTTCTTACAGAAGACTTGAATTTGGTTCCTAGCACCCACATGGCAGCCCACCTGTCTCTTCTCTTCTGACATATCCAACACCTCTTTCTGGCCTCTGTAGGCTCCTGCATGAACATGGCCCACATAAACTAACAAGGTACACACATATACACATAAATAAATAAATAAATAAATAAATAAATAAATGCAACTTTCTTAAAAGTTAAGAGATACTTTTACTATTCGCATTAGTAAGCTATATAACACAATAATATATAACATGTAATGTAATAATATATATTTCAAACAGGATTTCTCATGTAGTATTTGATAACATATATAATATTACACAATGAACTACTTTGCTTCTAATCTTTAAAGTATTATGCTGGGGGGGAACCTTGCTATAGAATAACACATATTGTGTGATTCCATTTTTATAAAATTCTAGTCAGTGTAAAGCCATCCATAAAGACAGAAAGATGGTCACGGGTTGTCCAGGAAAGAGAAGATGGAAGGAAGAAAAGAAGGAGTCCTCTTTTGTGCTGGAAATAAGTATCATTCTGACTTTTGCTGATGGCTACAAAGATGTATGCGCACATTAAAACTTACCAATATTGTACATTTAAAATATGTGCATGTAAGATGACGATTACACTCAGTGAACCCTTATAGAATTCTAATCTTAATGGTTGCATTATTCTTGCTCAGGTGAAATGTGCTAATATAATCACTACACCCACATCTCTCTTGGGATTAAGGTGACACATAGAAATAAGAAACAGAACCGCAGCCATGATTGACAGGAGGACAGGTCTTTCTTTTGATGTGTAGAGGTCAAGGCCCTAGTGACTTATCTCGTTCTTTTCCACCAGCACTCATCACCTCACTTTTATCTCCACAGAGGTCACTTCTGGAACTCTCCCTACTGGGGTATCTTGAAACTCTCTTGCTACATCCTGGGACTGTAGCTGTGTAAGCCATGGTGTGGGTTTAGTAGCTTTCACTGATGAGAAGGAAACGATGAAGAGCAATGATTCAAGGACATGATTAATATCCAGGAGAAGAAAATCTCTTGTTAGTGCATATTAATTGTATAAAATGGATTTTACTGTGATTTTTTTACACATGCAGATGTACTACAATTACCCTGAAAAGTAGCTGTTGAGAGCTTACAAGTTCATAGTCCTCCTTCAGTCTGTTTTAGCCACACTGCAGTCATACACTGTGGCCTCCCAGTGACCACTGCTTTACTATAGATCCTTAACCCTTTTCTGTGTTCTGCCCATGCTTCTCAAGCAGGCCACTGTCTACCTCTTCATCACCATTTGGTCCTCAGCCCCTCAGTACTTTTCACTATCTGATTCATCAAGGCTTTTCATGCTGTAAAGCAGTTAGGGTTCTCCAGGAAGCACATTCAGCTGGCCTTTAGAGATCCGGATGTTTATCAGGGAGTGGTGCTTGAGTCAACACCCACACAAAGGAGGGGGCTAAAGCAGAATTGGGAAGAGGGAGAAATCCAGCTGAGAGGCAAGTCAGATAGTGACAGCCAAAGACAGAGGGTGCTCAGAACCTTGAAGCAGGACACAGAGGTGGCCTGCCTGTTTGGGGAAGGGTGTGACCTTGGCATGCATGAAAGAGGAAGGGTGTGACCTTGATCTGGAAGTAGGGGAGCAAGGTGTAAGAGGAGTGAGGATTCTGAGGCAATGTCTGAGAGTTTTGGCAGCAGGGCAGGTACTAGGAGCAGCAAGTGCCTCTCAGAGGGATTTGGAGTTCACCTGTTTTACATGAAACACCCAGGTCTCCCAGTCATTTCATCATCCTTCTGTTACAGTGAATTTCTGGTGTTTTTAAACAAGACCTCTTCTAGATTAAACTCAGTTGGCTTCTCCACTGGGCCGGGCTCCCCAGATGCCACCATTCCATCCTGGCATGATCTTTATTATACTTCACAGTCGTGTGTTGCTTCGCTATGCTTTTTTCCTTGCAAAAATAATTCTAAGAGGTCATAGCACCTGCTGTAGCATTCACCCTGGTTTCCCTAAATGGCTCATGGTAACACAGTAGATACTCAGATTGATGACTGCAAGACTGGTAAATCCAAGTTCAGAAGGCACTGCAGAACCAAAGGTCCTTAGCCATACATTCGCTTTGATGTGGCCCAGAGTTGGTGACACTGGAATAACCACCTCCATAATTACACACACACACACACACACACACACACACACACACACACACGCAAAAAAGACATGAGAGTAGAAAAAAGGCAAAGTGAGGGGAAAGGAATCATAAAGGGTGAATATAACCAAAGTGTGTTATATTTGAAGATGCAATAATGAAACCCATTATTGTATATAATTAATAAATGCTAATCGATTTGAATGAGAATGTCTTCCCATAAACTCATATATTTGAGCAGTCCATTTCTAGTTGATGAAACTGTTGGGAAGGATGGGTATGGCCTTGGCCTTGTTGGAGGAGACTTGCCATTGGGGTGGCTGTGAGGTTTCAAAAGTTCACCCCCATTTTTACTTTACAGAACTCTCTCTCTCTCTCTCTCTCCCTCTCTCTCTCTCTCTCCCTCCCCCCTACCCCCCTCTTTTTCTCTGCCTGGTACCACTTGTGATCAGATGAAAGCTCTCAGCTACTGCTCCAGAACCAAACCGGCCTTGCATCTTGCATGCAGCTATGCTCACCATAATGGTTATGGACTCATCCTCTGGAACTGTCAGCCCCAATAAACTCTGCTGTAAGTTGTTTTGATTATGGTGCTTTGTCATGGCAGTAGAGAAGTGATTATAATAAAAACCTTAAGTGCTTATAACTGGTGATCTCAGCTAAGAAGAGAGAAAGGAAGAAAGAAAGAAAGAAAGAAAGAAAGAAAGAAAGAAAGAAAGAAAGAAATCAGAACCTGCTAAATGTTCTACACTTTCCAGTTTAATATTGATTTCAATTAAAATTTGCGGTTTAATTGGTTTATAGTTTTGTGTATAGGAGGTGGAGAACAGCTCTGCCTTCTTACTGCTTAAGGTCTTCTAACAGTTTCAATAAATACTCTCCATTTACATGACCTAGAAGTTAACAATTCAGCAGTACTGATCTACTTGTAGCCTACAAGTGCCTGCCGTGGAGAAGTGCGCATGCATGTCTGTCGCTTAAATGCCTTCTCCTCTATGATAAGAAATTCCTACTAGAGAGACCTGCTGAGTGGCCATGGCCACCCAGATCCAGTGCTTTCGGTATTGTTGGTCCACCCTAACATCTACTCCATCCATCTAAGGGCTGCTGGAGCCAATGGAGGAGCTGTTGCTGCAGAACCAGATACAGGAACAAGTCCTCCACACTGAGGATTAAAACCTGAAGAATGCCTGTGATCAAAGCCGGCACCCACCATTATAGAGCAACCCAAGGAGCCAAGAGAAGCAGCCCCAAGGGGGGACCCATGGAGGTTTCAGGGAGAGACGAGGTGGAGGCGGAAGACTCTGCAGAGCTCACAGTGTCTATGGGAAGATACTTTTTCAAAGTAGACTCAGGAAATTGGAAGGAAAGATGGCCAAACAGAGCCGGATGCGCAGAGAATGGCCAAACTACAAAGGGGAACGCCATGATCCACGTAGCCAGAAACAATGTGGAAGTTCATGAGCCATGCGGCAGCCGACTATACAGGGCAAGGAAATTTCTTTTACAGTGTGGTATTGATGACTTCCGACTTACAGCTGAGAATGAGACACATAGAAGGCTTCTATGACAACTCCCAGCCAAAACAGTCTGGACATAGACAGGCAGCCACTGAAGAGAACGCTTTAAAAATGCGATACGGATGCTAAAGTGTAGCTCCTCACAGTTGATGGCTTCTGGTGCGGGGTGGGTAGGGGAAGGAAACAATATTCTTTAAGGGGCTTGACACGGAAGTTTGACCAAGCACTAGTGAATATGTAGACAACACAAATTGGAATTTATATTTTTTATCTTCTTTTGTTTTGGGAATAGTCATAAGGGGAAGGAAAACCTGGAAGAGTTGGAAAGTGAATGACATTAAGGTGCATTATGTGAAATTTCCAAATAACCAATAAGCACATTAAGTTAAAAGCAATGAAATTCCTACTTGAGTATGAATTAGTTCATTGGCTGGAAACTTTCCTCCTGAATACAGCCCTGCCTTAGTTCTTCCTCACCTCTGCTGACTTACCAATTCCATCATGATACTATGCCCAAAATTATGTCTGTCAGACCATAAGCTTTGTGAGAGCAGGCCTCCTCCATCTCTGTGTTTTAAATCCAGATCCCCAATGCATGTTTTATGACTTCGGTTCTAAGGAAAGACATCAGCTTTCTTTAAAAGACAAAAATGAAAAAAAATAGATTATCTGTGCTGTGCTAAGAACAATAAATATGTAAACAAACAAATAAATAAAACTGTATAGGCTTTAGTATGTTGAAAATCAAATGATCTTGATTATCTTTTTAATTTGAATTGAAACGTAATGCCCATATGAAAAGCTCCCCCTAATATTATTATCCTATTCGATGACCATTACAGAATGAATACTTGCAACAACCCAGGCTGTGAGTTAGAACAATGTCCTGGGAAGCACCCAGGCTTGTTTTTTCCTGTGAGGCAGAAAATGTCTCTGAGTCCTCACTGGCTTTTCCTTCTAGAAACAGGTAATTGCTTCTCTCCTTATAGGCTGCCACTGCAGTCTCCTACCAGGCCTGCCTACCCACCGTTTTGATAGCATGTGTTTTGAAACTGTCATATTTTTAAAGAAACATACTCACACCTTTATGGCTCATTTCAGTGGGGCCCCACGTCTTCCTTTGTTTCTTTACTCTGTGTGTGTGTGTGTCCCATATTCTTCCTAGCTGAAACAGCTTGCCCACTTCCTGTCAATCATCTGATCTCTCTTCTCATTTTAACCCCTTTGAGTTATATGAACTAGTCAATCCAAAAGGAATTGCAGGTTTGAAGAACTTTAAGTAAGACCCAGCACATGAGAATTCTTCACTTAATCCAGATTTTAGAGATTCAAGGGAGTCGATGAAGCTGACTAGAGAAGATGATACATTTAGAGAAAATGGTTCAGTTTTCGGGGTGACAGTTACAAGACTATGAAGAAACTGAAACTGTGTGAGGACCTCAAAGGGTTAATAGTAAGAGCTGTATCCGGGAGACTCGTGTCACAGCACTATAAACAGTGCTGCTACAGAAACTTTCAAAAAGACCAATTAACTGAAAATGCTGTTTGTTAGTCAGTCCAGAAGGAAGAGAATTAATAATCACAGAACCAATTGCTTTGGAAATGTCTCATCTGTGCATACATCCCGTGAGTTAGTCTTTCTTTCTTTCTTTTTTTTTTTTTTAACTGTTCAACGTCTCTCCATTTCTCAGCAATCTATCATCATTTGAAGAATCAGCGTCTGTTGAGATTCTTGATTAAAAGTCATTTTGTGCAAAGCCGAATACTTTTCTCTTAAATCTGAATGGGATGTTCCTAATTCTACTAATTCTATTCTAAAGTGAGATATTTACCTGTGGGTAGATTTGAACTGGCGTGTATAAGGTCTGATAGACTGACATGAGAAGTAAGTATGACGAACCATGGTGAGAATATTTAATAAGAACACAGGCAGGAAACCACACCCACAAGAATGGGCAAGAGGATGGATGGCAAGCTAGCGGCCAGCCTGGGCTTTAAAGTAGCAAAATGAGATTTTGTCTTAATGTAGGGACTGCAGAGATAAGTCAACAATTGCTGCTCTTCCAGAGGACCCAGATTTGCTTCTCAATCCCCACATTAGGCTGCTCACAGCTACCTATAAATTCAGCTACTGAGGATCCAGCATCCTCTTCTGATCTCTATGGGCACCACAAACAGATGAACATACCCACACAAAGACAAACACAGATACACATAAATAAATCTTTAAAAAAGACTGAAGAAAATGCAGACACTGGTATCTGATGGCACTCACATAATTTAGCAACAGCTCATTCAAGGGATCACTATAAAATATTTTTCCATTTGGAAAATATATCAAGGAAAATGCTGATATAAAATCCTATATAGAATATTGTTCTTTATTATTATTATTAATTAAATTTATTCATTTATTTTACATCTCAATCACAGTTTTCTCTCACTCCTCTTCTCCTATTCCTTCTGTCCACCTGCTCTCCCCATCTGCTTCATCTCTGTTTCTGTTCAGAAAGGGGCAGGTCTCCCATGGGTGTCAACAAAGCATGGCATATCCAGTTGAGGTAAGAATCTGCTTCTCCCCTTGTATTTAAGCCAACAAGGCAACCGAGTATAAGGAATATGTTTCTGAAAATCAATCTAAACATTAGGAAAAGGTCTTATCTCCATCACTGGGAATCCACCAAGTGGATCAAGCTACATAACTGTCACACATATGAAGAAGGCCTAGGTCAGTCCCATGCAGATTTTCTAGCTATTGATTCAGAGTCTGTGAGCTCCTATGAGCCCAGGTTAGTTGTTTCTGTGGGTTCCCTTACAATCCATAGCCCAAGAGAGGCTAGGTAACAAGGAGGGCCCAAAGGGAAATGGGACTCATAGATTTTCCTGGGAAGGGGAAATAGAAGAGATCTCCTGGGTAGGCTGGGGACTGGCAGGGCTGGGAACATGAGGGATTGGGATGTCTTGATGGGAGAGCATTTGGGGTCAAGAGAAACCTGGTGCAAGGGAAATTCCCATGGGTCTACAAGGATGACCCCAGCTAAGACTCCAAGTAATAGCAGATAGATAGCCTGAACTGGCCTTTCCCTGTAGGCAAATTGGTTACTACACCAACTATCATGAAAAAACCTTCATCCAGTGACTAATGGAAACACAGGCAGAGACCCACAGCCAAGCACTGGGCAGAGCGTGGGGAATCCTATTGAAGAGAGGGAGGAAGGATTCTGTGATCCAGGGGTGCCAAGGTCATCACAAAGAATATTCTTGTTTATAATGGGTCTATTTGTGGAGCTATCTATCTCCCTAGGAGATTTGGGGAAGTCTAAGGAAGAAAGGGTATCCAACTCATCCACAGCTCTGAATACAAAGCCTAAAACAGACAATGTTTGCAGGTTTCTATATGTCAACCTCCACCTCTGTCTCTTACTATTGCAAGAGTCATAGAATAGATTGTCTTTTTAATTCAGTCTATCCTCACCTCCCAAGCAACAGTCCAGACAGAATACTCGCCTTGGCCTCCTTCCCATCCTCATGTTTCTCTCACTTTATATTCTACATGGGCTCACAGGGATACATTCTCACATAGCAAGGGGGAGGAGATGCTATTAGTGTATCTAATCAGCATATGGTGAATACAGTACTGCACTATTAAAATGCTACTTGTAGCACAAATTCTAATTGGTCTTAATAATAGAAACCTGGAGTCAGATATAGATGCTGTAAGATCAGAGAAGTAGAGGAACTAGCCCACAGTCTCCTCTTACCTCTATGACTCCTCAGACTGGAAAGGGCTTCCTTACTCCACCCTGCTTTATCACTTCCTTTCTCCACCCAGCTATATCACTTCCTGTCTCCGTCCTTACAGACTTCCAGACCTCTATAGTTAGCTAGTGGCTAGCTCTACCCTGCAATCTTCAGGCAAGTTTTATTGCTAGAGCATAAACAAAATATTACCACAGCTTGTCATCAATAAAAATCACAAAATTCATATGCAGCAAGATTGTATTATTATGCCATTTTTCCAAAATTAAATCAAAGAAGATTCTGTCTTACACCAATTGTCTTCCCAGTGGCATCCCTCCCTTCTGTGCTTGATCATCCTTCCTTGTGGCTTAAAGAGTCACTTCTGATCCAGGTTTTACATGCCGTAAAACCAGAAGTGGGGAGACTGAAGCAAGAGGATCACAATTTCCAGGCTACACTGGGTAACATCATAAGACACCTTGCTCTCAGAAACAAAAAGCAACCAAAAAAAAATTACTTCTGATAAAAATGCATGACTAGCCTTTACTTACTTATAGCAAAATGCACAAATTCACAGTGTATAATTATACACACCTATAACCCTGCCTTGTATGAATCAGAGATCAGAGGCTTGAGGATCATCATGATGTATTCCAGACTAAGTTTTCACAGTGAGACTCTCTCTCAAAATAGATCAACTAATGTTGTGGATCAATCTTTTTGTACACTGTGAAGAAATGTTGTACTCATTGCTTTAGTAAGAACCTAAATGGCCACTGGCCAGGGAGGGAAAAGTTGGGCGGGACTTGCAGAAAGGGAGCGAGCTTGGGGAATAAAAAAGGACAGAGTTGCCAGGAGATGCAGGAGAAGCAAGATGAATATGCCATGCTAAAGAAAGATACTGCCACCTGATAGAACATAGAAAAGAAATATAGATTAATTTAAGTTGAAAGGACTAGTTACTAACAAGCCTAAGCTATTTGCCAAACATTTATAATTAATACTATCTGGCAGGACAGAATAATAACAAACAAAGAATACAAACAAAAATTTGAAGTTTTCCTCTTGTGTGTGTGTGGTGGGGGGAAAGGGTGGCATGGGTATGCATGTGCCTGAAGAGGCCAGAAGAGGGTGTTGGATACTCAGAAGCTGGAGTTACAGGTGAAAGTAGGTCTCCTGAAGTGAGTTCTAGGAACTGAACTCAGGTCCTCCACAATAGGAGCAAACACTCTTAACTGCTGAGCCATCCCTCCAGGCCATCTCCTCACTCTTCAGAACCTTTTGTTTTTATTTGAGACAAGATTTCCTATAGCTTAGTTGGCTTCCAACTTTCTGCATTAGCATCATTCTTTTGACTTTAGAGCAATTCCATGACCCCATGCTTTTGTTTGTATGAGTTTCTGTCTGGATTCACTTCTCTTTGCCAAGCACATTTCTCTTTTACCTTCAGGACTCAGCTCCTGTAAATGAACTTTTCCAAGATGTCATTGGCTGCTTGATCCTCTGGTCACTTGTGTGCATTGTACACTCCACATTGAAAACCCTACAGGAAGGTATAACTTGAATTTATAACTCTTACTATGTAATATTCAAGACTATGGTCTATGTGTTTATTGAACTATCTTCTTGCACATTATATAAATTTTTGCAAGCAAAAAAATAAAAGGATTAAATACTGATACTGGCAAAAAAAATCCCGCTTCTAGAGTCAGGTTTTTAACCGTCTATTAATAAAAGTCCTGAGAAACCAAATGACAGAGAGAGAGAGAGAGAGAGAGAGAGAGAGAGAGAGAGAGAGAGAGAGAGAGAGAAGCTTTCTGAAAACACTTTAAAACCTTCATCTCTGTTCTATTTGATAGGGAAAGTTTCAAATCAGAAAGACTTTGTACACAGATAGTCAGTAAGTTCCTTAAGATGCAGGCCATAAGAAAGCCCATATGTTTCAAAAGAGTAAGGTAACAGAGAGCAACACCCAAATTATAAGAATTAATTTGGCAGTTTACAAGCCTGAATCCCCATTTGTCAGGTAAGCACCAACATACTATCCATGTGAAATGAGGTTGCTAGAGGCTGGGGATGTCTAGCATATAGGAGACCCTGAGATCTATTGCCAACACTGCACTCAGCAATAAATCAATCACGTCTAGGGTACAAGCTATATGCATGAAAAAGAATTGTGATATACATTTCCTTGTTGCAAAATATGAATACGGTCATTTTAAAAGATATGATTCTTCAAGGAGGGGTATATGAGAGGGTTTAGAAAGAGGAAAGAGAGGATGAAATGGCATAATTATAATCTCATAAAGAAAGGATTTTTCAAAAATATATGCCTCCCGAAGTAATTAGGCAGTAAAACTCATGTTACGCAGTCTAGCCATTGAGTGCAAATGGCAAGTCAACAACTATGTTAAATATTCAAGTTATTAACTTTAAGAAAAAAACTCGAACATTGCACCAGAAAGTTTTTCTCCAATATTTCAGAGTCACATTCCACAGGAGAAGGTTTACAATGTAAAACTATGACTTCTCTATAATTCTGTAAAAATTAAGTTTAAGAAAGAGAGATTGTTGTAGATTGAATTTTTAGCTGACAAGGAACAGTGGTATGAGCAGGATTTGTTTCAGGGTCTGGCTGAGGTGGAGTGGCTTAGGAAAACTGCTTCAGGAAGTGAGAACACAATATAAGCTAGTAAGACTTTCCATACCTTGCCAGTCACAGGAAATCTTAAAATACCAGGCCATTCTGCTTGCATCTGCAGCAACGGTGTGGCTTGTACGGCAAGCACAATTTTGAATCAGGCAGAGACCACATGCTTTCTCTAACGAAAGTAGCGTTGTATGTGATAATCTTACTTATGCATTTCTCTCAAGAAAAAGAGTCTATGATAAAAGACAGAGACTATCAGAGCTGCAATAAAGAGAGAGGGATTTAAGAGCCAACAAGATCTTTTCTGGGGACTAGGTGAAAAAGGGTTTCATGTTTCCTGAGATGGTATTTATAAAACCAGGACAGCGTACAGCAGTAACCTAGCAGATTCATCACTACAAGCATACAAGCCAGTGGGCTTTTAGCGGTGGGAAAAGAAAACAGAGATAATGCTCGTGAGTAGCCCGCAGCTGGTCTAACTATCCCAGCTGATGCATGAGCCCAGCTGTCAGATGGCACTGTGCACAGTTGCCATCTTAGTGCAGCCATTCGAAGGGCCCTGCTTTGTCAACTTCCTGAAAGGTTAACTAACCAGATAAATAGATCAATCCAATCAATCATCCAATTTTTTTGTTGTTTTGGGGTGGGGGACTGGATCTTGTGGAGTCCAGGATGGCCTCTGGACTGGAATTCCCTGGGTAGCTAAAGATGACTTTGAATTCCTGATCCTCTTGTCTCCACTTCATGAGTGCTGGGATTATAGGTGTGTGCTGCCACTTAGATTTCCACAGTGCTGGGGTTTGCAGGGCTTTGCAAATTCTAGGTGAGGTCTCTACCAATCTAGCCCTAGGGGGTCTATTTTAGTTGCTAAATTTGGGGGTTGTGTATTATGCACAGCAATAAATGGAAAAAATGATGAGAAATGTAATCTAGTTAACTAAATAACTAGAAAAGATCTAGTTAATATTTCTTAATTCTATTTTAATGGTTATGATAAAATTCAGCACTATGTTGTTCCAGAAATGTAATTAAATTTATATACATATGAACTCACATACACACACACTTACACAGACATATATTTAAGTTAAATATATTTTTGTATGTATTTAAGTATATATTGTATTGTTTTACTGAGCACAAAATTAAGTTGCTAGACTTCCTTAGGGTTGTCAAATAATAAAAATAATATATAAATATATTAATGGAAAATGACTATGTATTTAATTGACTTCCAGAACATCTTTAGCAGGAATAATAATAAGACATCAGGTTTAAATTCATAGCAAAATGGAGTATAGATGCTCATTTGCCCTCATCGGTACTAACGCACATCTTTCCGACCATCACCTTCCATACATTTGTAACAACTGGTGAACCTATATTGATATACCATCACCACCTGAAGTCCAGAGCTCCCATGACATTCTTATGATTTGATTAAGAAATGCTCCCATGAGTCATGTGTGTGAACATTTGGTCTCCAGTTGATGGTGTTATTTGAGCTTTTAGGAGATGAGGCCTAGCTAGAGGAAGTGATGTGTAGTGTGGCTTGTGACATTGATTATAGCCTGACCCTGCTTCCAGCCCTTTCTCTATGTCTCTCTCAGATTCCTAATCCATGAACATGAGCAGAATGAGAAGAGTATATCTTCTGTAAGTCTTCAAGAATAAAGGATAATGTGCCCACCACTATTGAGTTATATTGAATAGTTTTATTGCCATAAACCCCATCCCTACTCAGTCTTCACAACCACTGACTTTCCCACCATGGTCTTCCTCTTCCAGGAGGTCACGGAGTTGGAATTACAGCATCTACAGCCTTTCTTGACAGCTTCTGGTTACCAATGGCATGTAAGAGTCTTCCCTGCTGTACCTCAGGGTGATTATCCACTCTTTTTGAAATACATTTCCATCATATTTTCTTATTCTCCCCTTGTTCCTTAATCCGGACATTTTCTTTTTGTCCTCACTCCTCCATGAAAATATATGATAATTTTTATTATGAATTGAGATAGTTTTGGGTAGATAGCCTGGCTGGCCTTGAATTCATAATCCTTATGGCTTTGCTACCTCTGTTCTGGGCTTACTGGTATGTACCACCATGCATGGCCTCAGATACTCTGCTCATAAAGATCACAAAGAACCCTCCACACAAAAACCACAGTTATATTTCTATGTACTTATGTACTTGCCTACATACATAGCAGGGTTAAGACATCAGCTGGCACAGATGTGGGAAGAAAGGACTCCAAGTACAAGCAGCTATAAACAGCTATATGTTTTGAACTCTTGATACTTCTTTAACTATTTTATTTTTTCAGTATTCACAACTTTTTATAGTGGCTCAAATATATAATAACTACAAGTATTGTACATGAGTTTAAAAGTTGCTCTCACTTTTGAGAATATTTTAAGAAATTAAAACTTTTGCAATATAAACCATTCTTTAATAATGTGAGAAATTATTAAATTGATCCCTTAAAATAAAATAAAACTCCATGACTGAAATTAAACAACGTAAGAATTATTTCATCAAAGTTATGCCTGTCAGTACACAAATATTGTTACAATTAAAATTCTGGTATTTCACAAATATTGTTCTGTATTATACTTTGTTTATTTATTGTGTTGTGGTGTGCATACTGAAGTCACACACAAGGAGAACATTGAGTATCTGACTCTGTCTCTCCTCTGTATATACATGGCTGTGCCCTACCATTTACGGGGTTCTGGGATTTGAACGCAGGTCCTCATGCTTACACATCAAGCACTCTTACCCCTGAGTCAATACTCTAGACCCAGGCTGTTTTGTTTATTAGTTTTGTTTTTGTTGTTGTGTTGAGACAGGATTTCTCTGTGTAGCCCTGGCTATTCTGCAACTCTTTGTACACCAAGCTGGCTGCAAACTCAAAGAGACCCACCTGCTTCTTCCTCCTGAGTGCCTAGGTTAAAGACATGTACCAGCACTGGGCTTTTATTTTTATTTAGACAAGTAAAACATTGGCAAATTAAAGAAGACATGTTATTCTTATTTTTCTCAATAATAAGATAGATTGTTACTTTATTTTGGAATTTTTCATCTTCTGGCATTTATTTAACTATTTCCAAACTATTAAAAACTAGATTTTACAGAAGAGTCAGGATTAATGAATGTCTTAAAAACTAAAACATAAATATTTGGTCAGATTAAAAATTTAGTAATAGAAGCAAGAATAATTTGTTTCCTGGCTCTTAGATTAAAAAAAATCATCATTAATCATTTTAGTGTTTATACTATTAAAATAATAGATATTCATTTGTACTTTAAAATACAATAAGGTGAGAACTTTAGCTTTTCTGCCATGTTGCACATTGCTGCCTGCTACCTCTGGCCTCCTTTAACTCTTACCCTTAGTTTGTGAAACTGTCCTTTGCCTCTTGTGTACCATGCACGGCAGAGTCTTCCCATTCCAGTCACTCACTGGTCAAGAATAAGTGCTTTCTAAAACTATGCTTAACCTTCCCCAAATTCTTCACCAGAATCTCTTTGTCATCATCTAACTGGAATATCTAACAATATTTGGCAATGTCTATGTGTTTTTTCATATTATTATTAATTTCTAAATAAGAAGGTTCAGTGGATTAAAGGCACTTGCTGCATGAGCCGAATGACCTGAGCTCACTCTCCAGAACCCATCTAAATATGGAAGAAGAAAAGCAATTCTGTAAAGTGGTTACCAACCTCCACACATGTGCATACAAAATAATGAAGCAGTTTATTACAAATCTCTCTTAGTTGCTATTCTGAGGATGCAATAGAATGGGTTGGCTGTGATGTTTTCATCAGTATATGTTGTCCTAACGCATCCTCCTCCACAGCCTTTCTCCATCTCTTCCTCTCTCTGGTTCCTTTCTGCTTTTTAAACGGTCCTTCCTTCTGCATTCATGCTGTACATGTTCTGTGTTGTCTTGCTTCTGATACACAACCGGTTACCAAAGCCTGACAGTTCTTTCCCTGTGACAGCTTTCCTGTGTCTACTTTCCACTTCTTTTACCTAGCTCACAACCTCGTGAACTCTTATTTTGATAATGGCCATTCTGTCCTAGGCAATTCTTTGTCTGAAGTCTATTTTTTTTCTCCTTCATTTTATTCATTCCCACAAGATTAGTTTTCCTGTATTACCTGTCTTATTAATATCCATTTCAACGTCATTTAATATCATATCTGTTGTTTCAGTAGTATGAATACTAAAATTGGTGATGACAGATTAATCTAAGAGCTGAGAATCATGGTATGACTTTTTTTAATCTGATCAAATATTTGTTTTAGTTTTCAAAAGAGGTTCATTAATCCTAACTCTTCTTTCTCATAACAGTGATACTTAGTTAACTTGGGAGTAGATAAATGGTTAAATTAATGGCAGCCAGGCCAGTCAACAGATACGGTGAGAGTACTCCTTGGAACTGATATTAAACAGACATGTGAAGTTTCAATACAAGACAAAGAGTTACACAACAACACAGTCTGGAAGCTTTATTCTGAACTAACTTCCACACTTGGATATTCAGGTTGGGAACATTTGAGCGAACGGTGTCTCTTTTCTGGCTATGGACCTTCAAAATAGCACTTCTCTTTTGAAAATAACCTAATAGTAGTCTCTGCCATCTTTGGAAACAATAAAATTTAACTACTAGACTTGAGTCAGTGTGGGAGAGGAATTCTGGAAACAAGCGTCTGCCATGGTTATTCTGTCAAGTGTGTAAGTTCATGTGAGGAAACAAAATGAAACTATTATGAGAGATTGAAATAACAGATCACGGCCCAGGCTAGAGAAGGCACTTAAAGACCGCCTGTGCAGAGCCCTCTGACATAGGACTTCCCCTTGCTCATGTCCCACACCCACCCCACCTTCCTAAAACAGAATACCCCCTGACCTCACTTGCCTCTGAAATGGTTGTTCTTTAAAAACAAAACAGTTTCCCATACAAAGTATTTTTCCTAGTTTCTTCTATAATATAAATTTAAACTTTGACGCATTTAATTTTTTTTTCCAAAATAAATAAATAGGCTACTTGGGACCACACTGACAAAACAACGTACTACTAGTTGAATGTTTCTTTTTTTTAACCTGATTATTTTTGGCCATGGAAAGATATAAGCAAAGCTCAACTGGAAACCAATTCATAAGTGTTCTCCTATGCCTACTGCTGGTCCTATGGCCAGATAGTATGGGGGAGGGAGAACAGGTTCTTTCTTTCAGATTCTAAAAGGTTCTTGGGCTCCACAAGACCGAAGCTAGTCTATGGCTTTGGATGACCTGAGAAAAACCTCCCCGGAGTTGCCTGAGAGGCAGGACAAGGAAACTGAATACTGTCACATGGTATTCAAGTTGGAATTTCAATGGTGTTACCAGGAGTCTGGCTCAGCATCCTATAGGTTGTATCCTCAGCTGAGTCATAGGCTGAACACACACACAAAAATATTCAACAACTTCTAAGATTTAGTGCTGTCATTTGCTGTCCCTCAGCTCCAGATAGATGACTCCAGGTTCATCAGAAATGGTCTTTCCTGAATCTTCTCTTTGGGGAAGGATAATTCCAATAACATAATGATTATTGGATTTTGAAAATAGTCATGTTTTGAATATAAATGATTCCAAGTAAGAACAGGAAGTTAAAAAAGATCATGAAGCCTGCAATTAAAATGACTTAACTGGGCTAGGGAATAGCCCAGTGAATAAAAGTATCTGACACCCACTGAAGGTCTGAGTTCAATCCCGGTTCCACATGGTGGACAGAGAACTGAGCCTCTCAAGCTGTTCTAACCCTCCACACACACCTCTACATAATGAAAACATAATTAAAATATTTTTAAAACTGCTTAGTTTTTACAGTTTTAAAATTTAGCTAGAATATTTTCAAACTTTAGCTACAAAATTTTTATTGTAAACTTTTTGTTTTTAAAGCTTCACAAATAAAGGGACCACACACCAAAATTAGCCATACCCAAAGTCTTTACAACTTAATGAACTTGTATATACTTTGAATTGGCATTAAATCTTTATAGTCAAAAATCTTCGTAAAATCTAGAAACATTAAACAATGAGAATCATGTTCATTACTGATGACCTTTCTCCCTATAAGCATGAGATGCTGCCCAGAGGCAAATAGTTTGTTTTGACTATTGTTCATTTTTTACTTAAAAATAAATTCTATTCACAATAGTAAAAAAAAAAAAAAAAAAACCACAAAACTCACTCCGTACAAAGAGTGCCAGAACTTCTATTAAGAAATTCACAATGACATTAGAAATAAATACTGTAATAACATTTTAGTAAAGGAAAGAATTCTTAGACTATAAATCTGGAGAAAATAAACAACTTAAAAAAATAAGATAACCTGGAGCCCATAAGACACCCGAGCTATACAACAAAAAGATGTGGGTGGTAGGGGCACACTTAAAACATCAGCACTTGGGAGCTGGAGGCAGGGAAACTCAAAGCTCAAGGTCATCTGCTACAAAGTGAGTTTGAGTAGGTCTTCCTTTTCTTTGTTTAATTTGGTTAAGAATTTGCCAATTGCGTTTAATCCTTAAAAAGTAATTGATTAATTATTAATTAAAAAAAAAAGACAAAGTGAGTTTGAAGCCAGAGTCTTAGGACAAATGAATAAGGGGGAAAGACTTGATCACATGTGTAGTAGAATTGAATGCCAGTTCCCTGTGCTTATGAAAAGCACGTCACACTCAAGAGTGCGGGAGAAGTAAATGCAAAGCAGCTCTGAGGTGATCAACAGCGCTGTTTCTGTTGCCAACTTTACCCTGAGGCTTTTTGCTTCCTAACAAGGACAACAAAAAGAACCCACCAGATTTCTGCAGGTTTCCCTCTCTTCTCTTATTTTGAGACCCAGTCTAAATTTTTGGGTTAATTCTCATCCTCCGCGAGCACAGCGTTTTCATTCACTCCTACGTGTTGTGTTGCTCCCAATGAGAAGAGATTGAAATGAAAAGCGATTAGTTATGCTGGGAACAGCCACTCTAAGAACTTCAAGAACACACAGAACCAGCTGCCAGCCTCCAGGACACCTTTTGCCCCTAAGGAAATCGTGTGATTGTGGCATCTCAGAATGAAGAACAAACAATCTCATGTAAAATAAATTTTAAAATGCTCTAAAGGAAACACAAATTAACATATACAAATGCAGGTGCTTCATACACACAAGCCCAGCCAATGAAAAGGACACCCTAAAATCTTATTAAAATATAATATAAAAACTCCCGTCAGTAGACAGTGTTTACTCTAAAAAAGGAATAAAACGCTATGTGATGGCGAAAACAATTGTTGGCACGCAGGAGTCGGGTGTGCGTTGGGGGTGCGTATTAAAATAATTACATCAGCATGTGGACGCTGGAAAATTTCTTCTCCCATAATCAGATCAGATGGACTCTTCCTGTTTCACGTTTCTAGTACATGTTGTCTTGTACACAATAGTAGTGGGAAACAATAGTTTGGCATGAGTTCAATGCATACTAAGAAATGCTCTGGCCCTTGAAAGGCTCAAATGAGTCAGCCGCAAATGGCAAAGATTTCAATGACGACAAGCGAGGCTGAGATGGTGGCTGGGGAGTAGTGTCCCAGAGAGTGAGTTACAGGAAGCAGATACATTCCTAATTTCCATCTTTCAACGTCTCCAGCTCCTTGACCACTGAAGAGCTGCTATGTCTAATTTTACATCTACACAGAAGCATATACTTGTGTCTGGCTAGTCTGGCTTGTTTGTTTATGGGGATTAGTTTGTTTGCAGAGCAAAACTGCATTAGGGAAAAATACTGTGTCAACAGTACACTTCAGTTGCTTCCATGATCTCACATCCTACTATAGCTCCAAACATCTAAACAAACAAGAGAATGCATCACGGCTGGTGTTCCCCTGGAAATCCTTCCCCTACCTCAAAGACCTCACAGCTCCTTGTAATGTCCATGACATAGGCTCTTTCAGTATTGAATCCATCTCACACCCTCTCTAGTGCCATAGGGGGACTTCCAGTACATGTGGCATCAAACCACACTCCGCCTGTGTAGGAATGCTTATGCCAGTCATCCTCAATGGATTCTATCTTCTGTAACCTTCTGCCACTTGATTCAAGAATAAACATTGAACCAGGAGAAGGTCTAACATGCAAATAATTAAAATTTTAAGAGAGAAAACACAGCATGGAGAAAAAGAAAAGTTATGAGTTTCCTAGTAACCCAAGAACACATCAAACAGGTGGTAAGGATGTAAGCCTTTAATCCCAGCACTCAGGAGGCAGAGGTAAGGTTACTTTCTGTGAGTTCAAGGTCAGCCTGGTCCACAGACCTAGTTCCAAGACAGCCAAGGCTATACAAAGAAACCATGTCTTAGAAAAATAAAATAAAAATAATTAAAAACAAAAATTCACATGGAAAAAGTATTCTTACATCAGGCTGTACAAGAGGTTGTTTTACTTTCATCCACAGCACTATTAAGAGGTGACTGACAATTCAGGAAATATTTCAGAGTACGTAAGGACAGACTAAGGAGGACAGAATCTGGCATGGAATGATGCAACACAGAGTACAAAGGCGGAAACTGGGATGGGAGAAGGGGCGGGTAGAATACCGGATTAAGAACTGACGGGGCGGGGCTTCCTTCCCAATACTTTTTCACTTTTCACGTGGAAAGCTGGTCACTAAGTACTCCCCTTGTTAAACATAATAAAGTCTTATTCACTCGAAATTTTTCTACACATAATAAAACATTATTTTTAAATCCCAAACAAAATTAAAAAATACAGAATAAAGGGAAAGCCCTCTCCGATTGAAAACTAGAAGGAAGCACTGTTTTGATAATTTTTTATAGCTTTTTGAATGTCTCTGTCTAAAGGCATGCATGTTCTGGCACATACGTGCAATTTTTACTGAAGCAGACATGAAGTTCAATAACCTGTTGTTTATAGACAATGTGTCATTGACATTTATTTCAATAGATGCAAATCTATAAAGTAAACTTTTAAAGATTTTTTTAATTATGAATGTGTTATTCTGAATGTGGGTATGTGCCCATGGCCTCAGAGTCCTGAGGCATGGAGTCACAAGTGCATGTGTGCAGAGCATTAAGCTCCAGTCCTCTGCAAGAGCAGTAGAGGTCCTTAACTACTGATCCATCTCTCCAGTCCCCTATAGAATCATTTTTAATGGATGCATGATATTCTATTGTGGTGATATATCATGTTAACAAATCTCCCATAGAAGATTTTTTTTCAGTTTTGATTGCTGTTAATACAACTGACAAGAAAACTTTATGCACTTATTTTGCTATTACGTGATCTTCTCTAAAGAAATTGTGAGAAACAGTTCCTGTGCTTGTATTTCTGATTTTAAGTTTTGGTGGAATTTTAAGATTCTGCAGATCATTTATGTACTTTGAAAAATTACTGTGGTGTTTAAACTTTTAGTGATTTCATATGAGCTCTTTATATTTTAGAGATAACAGTCTTAAACAGTCATACCATCATTCATTGTCAGTCATGTGTTACTTGTTATTTCTGCTTGTGTGGAAGGGAAGGAGGTGTGATTCTTCAGGAGTTGCCCACCTTGTGTTTCGAGTCCCACAAGGACCAGGGTTTACCAATCAGATAGGGATTACAACACACATCTGGATTTTTACAAATCCACATCTGGATTCTTATGTGAGTTCTGGGCATTGAACTCATAGCCTCATACTTTCACAGTAAGCACTTGAGACATTGAGCTATCATTCTTTTTATTTTTATGAAGCCAACTCTAGCAATAACTTCTTTTTGGTTTAATTTTACAGGTATTCTGCGCGCGTGCGCGCACACACACACACACACACACACACACACACACACACTAATTTCTCCACTGTTACAGTAAGCTGGATCAAGCCAAACTGAAGAAGTACAACCACAGGTATATTGAGTACAGCAACCTGGGTGGGTTCTCCTGTTCCAGAGACTGAGGTCAGAGAAGTCTCACACCTAAACTAAAATGGGGAGATTTTATAGGTTGTAGTAGGTGTGTTTGGTGGGGGGGGGGGGCGGTGATGAAATGTCTGCCACAAGCTGGGCTTACACAGGGACTTTGGTGGCTGGTGACACCAAGGGAGGTAGCTGCAATAGTCACAAGAATTTGGACCTTGACTTTTTAAAGCCTTCCTTTTTCAGAGACTCTCTACGTGGGTGGACTTGGGGAGAGAGAGAGAGTCAGGAATGGGCATGTGCAGGGAGCTAGAGGCTCCAACCCAACAAACTCTACATGACTTAATCTCAAAATATTGCTACTATCAGTAATTTGAATCAGGTTTTCAAGACCTTTTATCCAAATAGTAACAATGGTTTGGTTCTATCTCCTCCACAGTCTTCATCCTCTGCCTCCTGCCATCAATATTCCATGCAGAAACCAGAACGTTTTATTTACAGTGAAAATTTGGTCAAATTATTCTTGTCCCTAAGATTGTTGAGGGATGTATAACCCTGCTTTGTGTTCTCAGGTAGTCATGGTTATATACTGTAGCTTTTCCTACAAAATAAAATTTAAAAAAAAATGTAATACACATGTAGTAGTCAGTGTTCCCTGGAGAAACAGAACCAATAGAATGAATATATGTTGCAAAGAGAAATTTTTAGATTGGTTCACATGATATGGCCTGAGCTACTCAAAACTGCCTGCATGCTGGCAAAGCTGAGAATCCAGTAGTTTCTCTGTCCAGGAGGCTGGATGCCTCAGTAGTCCCAATGGATCTGACACTGAAGGCCTGGAGGATTCCTAGAGAGCTACTGGTCTTCAGTCTACAATGGAATGCCAAAGAGACAGGTTGCTGGCAGCACTGAAGAATCTCAGTGCACTCACCAGTAAAATCATGAAGGCAGGCATGCAAGCAGAATCCCTCCACCCTCACACCTGTCTGCCTCTGAGCCACTCAGGAAGGTGCTGTCCACTCTGAGGAAGGTTCTTCTTCCTTCAATTAATGTTAGTTTCAAGCATGGGAAGAGATACACACGCACTACCAGATGCCACAAAAGGGTTTATTCCGGAGTTACAGAGCAGGTACCTGGAGAAGAACAGTGGAGGAGGAAGAGAAAGAGGGAGAGGGGATGGAGATTGCTATGTGGCATTTTTTTTTAAGAGAAAGAGTGGGCACGGATCTACATAGCCACACCTAGGGGCGTTCCCTCCATTTGCGGTGCCACGTTGGCTTCACCACATGGCTGCTACATGCCAGGAATTCTTATTTCACCCAGTGCCATGTTGGGTTCATCACATGGCATGCCAGGGATACTTACAGTTAATTCTTCCTAGAAATACTTTCCCACATGATGCACCCAGAGATGTGTGTCTTAGTTGTTTTCAGATCTATTCAAGTTAACAACCAAGATTTGCTGTATGAGGCTGCCAAATATATGCACAAATAAGCCGTGGGTCACAAGCTACATGTGCAAAAATAAATTAATAAAAATAAATTAAATTAAAATAAAAAACTAACTAACAATATGCCTAAGACATAAACCAAACAAAATAAAATTAATATAAATGTCTAAGTCATTTTTGCAGGGGGAGGGGCGGGGGGGGCTGGGGAAGTAGCCACGGGAAGGTCCAAACTTCTGGTCCAGATGGGGCCAGAAACCTCATCATACATCAAAGATTATTAATTCTCACAATTGCTACTGTTCCTGGAACTTAAGTGGTTTTTAAAAGTACTGAAGAAAATACATTGTTTTTAATAAAAATGCAATATTATGGAACCAATGAAAAATTCCAGGTGATTTTAAAAATCAACTAAGAAGCATTGTGATGCTCAGTGTTGATTATAAGGAATTATTTTTGGTTAAGTTAACTGAGGTTCAAAGATCCTTTTATAAATAGGTGGCACCATTCCCTGGGCTTAGGGCAGTAGAACACCTCTAGTACTTACGATTCCCTGCTTGCTATGAACATGAGGTGACCAGCTACTTCAAGCTCCTGATGCCTTGATTTCCCCACCATGGTGGACTGTGCCATCAAGCCATGAGTCAAACAAACCTTTTCTTTCTTTCTGAAGTTGTTGCTATCAGAGTATGACAGCAACAGGAAAAGAACCAAGACAAGCATCAAAGAAATATCTGCATCTCAATGTATAAGGGCCAATGGATTTGGAGGATCCATAATTAGAATCTTGCCATGGAACGTGAGATTTCTGACATGACTTCATCCTTACTCTCTGGTCCTACGTTCCATCAGCACTGAGCTCCATTGAGTTGAATTGTTCACACATTGTGAAATACAGTCAACCTACTGTCTTACACATGCTCCACATGCAAAGGTGAATTCAACCATGAATCAAACATGTTCAGAAAAAAATACATCACTACTGAATATGTATAAATATACTTTACAATCATTATTCACTAAGCAGTATAGGATAAAAGTTTGTCTGATAAGTAACCTAGAGCAGATTTATAAAGTATAAGAGAGTTATAGAACATACTAAAATATTATGTCATTCATACAAGGAGCTTGAGCATGAGCCCAGATTTCACCATCTGCAATAGAGAACCAGTTTCCACAAATACCAAGGGAAAATACACACATTTACATGTTTTTCCTATTAGTCAAGAATTATCTTAATTATTTCAGTAGTATTCCCTACCTGATATGCAATAGATTTCATAAATATTGGTTGAAATAAAAGTCTTAAGCCAAGAAAAAAGGCAATTTTCAACAACAAATACTTATTTTTTAAAACTAAAACATATCAGAATTACACATCACAAAATAAATCTTATACAAGCAGAAAATGCCGAAATTAATACATAAGAATATGAGTCACATATTTCAGCAGACTGAAAATCCAAGCACAGAAGCCTTTTTCCTATTGACTGTTCATATTCCTTTACCTTCACTCTGCCCCACTCCATTTACACACACACACACACACACACACACACACACACACACACACACACATTTGCACATTTCCTGGGGGAATATTTGACTTAATTGACAGTAGTAGAATAACTTTGACAGAATAAAAAGGAATTAATATTCTAAGTTCAGAACCTAACGCTGGCCAATAATCCCCCCATGAGGTGCTGGTGCTCAGCAGTGGGATTTACTTCCCCTGTTTCCCAAGATGATTAAGAATTGATTTATAATTGACAATGATGTACACTGGAGCATGTTATCAACTCAAGAAAGGGGCTGTGCCTGCATGATTCTCATTAGCATGAATAGTGGTTAAGCTGCACACACAGAGCATAATGTCCTCTTTACGAAGAGGAAGCTTTCATTGCCTAGATTATGAAGTATTGATTAATTCATATGTGCTCCGACATCCATCGAAAACTTGAATCATTCAATCTGTCGCCTTTTCTGCATCCACCCATCCACCTAGAGTAAAATTACACTGCAATTCCAGAAGAACAAAAGGAGTGATGAGGGGCTGAAAATGAGGAAGGAGGATGAAAACAGAGAAAAAAAAAGGCTGCCAATGAAACCTGACAAACTTACCCTGTAGACAGAGCACCCACCCACAATCACACCCACAACAGCCCTTCTCCTAATTAATACAGTTTTGCTTTCATGCCAGATATTAGGGAAACATTAATGAGAGAGAAATCTTGTTAATACATTTCCCACTTCATTAATTATGCATCAATGCCAAGTTTTTGTTGGCCTGCCATAAAACAAGCTGTTCCAATAAAGACCAACATTGCATGTTACATAAGAGTTACGGGGCTTTCCTGACTCGGAAGAGTTACGGGGCTTTCCTGACTCTCTGGGAATCTGTTGAGGATCTATTAAACACTTCTTCTACATGAATTTGCATTCACTAATATGTATTTTTATGATTGGATTATGAAATGCCCTTTACACTGACTGCAATTGTTTCTCAGTGAATTCTTTGTTCACC